>JXXA01007702.1:0-18320 GCA_000956255.1 Anopheles punctulatus
TAACCGAGGAAAACGATGCCATCCGTGCCATTCGTGATGTTCGCGTAACGGTGTGCCTCTACGTGAACGAACGGACGGGGTGGTGATCTCGGCCAGGCACCAGTATCGGGAGAATTTAATTTGATTTTCAATCTTCCTCACTTCTCGCCACGATGCAGTGGGTGGGGAGGTGGATTTCGATACGAACCTTGACGCCAGTTATAACGACCGCACCACTGTGGCGTTACAGTTTGTGCCATTGAAGGATGTTTATTGGATGGAATTTGATTTTGCACTCCACTGACAGGTTGCTAAGTTTGTGTACTAAAAATTGTACAAGCAACATTTGTGTACTAAAAATGTACTAAAACGTGTTCAACACAACACGATAAAACTACTTCAGGTTGTCGTTATTACTAATGACATCAATGGTAGGAAACTTAATATAAAACGGATGAACCTAAAGGCTTTCATAAATGTGTGTGTGTTTTTATTTATAAATCACTACATAGTTTTCCAACCGTACCATTTTTTGCACACCACCCACTGTGCCGGAATCACTTAACGGGTGAGATCCACTTCTGGGCGAGATGCTTATCGGTTTGGAATATTCGAACGTGTCTCCATTGCGCGCCAAGTGTCACCAGAATCTAGCCACGCGCTCACACATACACACACACGTCTCCCGCCTCAAAAGGATCTGATTTCACTTCACGCAAAACTCTCCCACCCTACCTCCGGACGCTAATCCAAACGAGAGAGCGCCACTCTGGTGGAACCATCCGAAAGGCTTATGTGAGGAGGGCTCGAAATCTGGCTTCCAAGGGAGACAAGAATCCACTAAACGCCCACACACGAGTCGCCCCTGTTGCTTGTGACGCCGGGCCAATTCATCAAACTGACACCGTGCGGGTCGTAAAGGATGTGTGTGTGTGTGCGTGTGTGAGGGAAGGATCGCAGCACAATCAACCGAAGCCAACGAGATTGATGGCCGGCGATAGTGCGTGAGGGGAGACTGGAAAGCTTTGCCACGAAAAAAACGTCACGTAAACAAGATCGAATTCATTTCCACGCCACCAAAACCTGTCAGTTGGTACGGGTGAGCTGAACGCGCGATGCGGTGTGACTATTCTCACGTCACAGCATGCTATGCGTATGTTAGGTCATCTTTATTCGGGTGCCTTTGGGGGGAAGTCGCAAGGAACGACTTTATACACTCTCGCTATGGTGCGATCAATACAAAGGAAAATGTTGTCTTTTTTTAAGCATTCGGACATTCTACACTCGACAGAAACATCCGAACCGCAGTAGGAAGTAGGCGTTGATAAAATCAACGCAGCAACACAACTGTCAAGTGGCTAGTGCGTGGGTTTGCGTGTGGGAAAGTGTGTGACAGATTTAGAAACCATATCCACTGACGTCAAGGAATAAATCTTCCAATGTACCGGATAGGTCTAGCCGTAGGTTGGGCCACTTACCGATATGCTCGATGGTTGCGGCTCGGATCGATCAGCGCCTCGTACTCGGTGAACAGCTTCCGGAACTTGGACGGCAGCTTGTCCCACGTCATCGATAGCCGCGAGACGGCCGTGTTCGAGAGGCCCATTACGATGGCGAAGAACGCGTTCAGGTTCTGGTACTCCTTGCAGCTGCCGTGAAAAACAGCAGAAAATTGAAGTTGAATTGTTGCGTGGCAAAGTGTGCTATGATTTATTATTATTTTTTAAATCCGCCGAAAAGTATGCAATCTGTAGTATTCGTCAAAAGTATGCAGTATTCTAAAAGCGCAATTATTTTTCTTACACTGTAGAGCAATCTTTTGTACCCGTAACGCCCTATCGTGCTACTTACAATGCAGCAAGCTTGATGAACTTCTTGACGAGCGACATCCGCTTGGTAAGGTTGGTCGTCGAGACGATCTCCGTCACCACCCAGTACTGTATTTCGTTGAATCGTCTGATGAAAACGTCCAAATTGGAGGTGATCTGAAATAGGCAATAGGAAGGAAAAAAAATAGTGATGAAATTACTTTCCTCACAATGGCGGAAGGGCCCCTTCCAGCGTCCCTCCCGTTCACGGTCACCCAATTAGTACAGCTCCTGGGAAGAAATCATTTTTGCTAACAATTGTCGATTCGTTTGCGTCGTCCAGCCCTCAGGGCCTCAAAAGCCCGCCGGAGGAGCAAAACAGCGGCTACAATTTCGTTCCATTCTTCGGCGTATGCTAGGGGTGGTAGCTTCCGCACCTTCGCCGAAGGATGGAAAGTAAATTTTTCCTAACCTGCCAAACAAAAACTGGGCCGGAAAAAACACGCACACACACACGGTTTGGTTTTTGCGGGAACGTTGGGTGGTGGGTGTACGCGTGCCCAATTAAATTCGGGAAAACCACGTGCCTGCGACCAGCCCCGTGCCAAATCGAACGAGAACGCTGTACAAAATCGCTCCCGTGCCATTCGAGACACCGACCGCTTGGCGGGTTTGGGGTGAGCTCCCGGGCAACACAATGCACCGATGATGGCCGTAATGAAGCTTTTATTGGCTTCGTTACCGCAGCCCGTCCCGCAAGCTGGCTGACCCCATTTATTGTGGGTGGTGGTGGGCGTTCGATGCCGATTGGGTTTGTTGTGCGGTCGAGTAAACACAACGATTTCAGTGGTTCCAGCACGATAAGCCATCGACTTGTGGAGGGATGGGTCTTTGCTTCTTCTGCTTCTTTGTTTCCTTCGGCATCTCGCGGGAGAGTTGAAAACGTGCACAAAATTAAATGTCTAGCTCGTGCGAACATGATTGTAGCGCATATTATTACGAGCCTTCTTCGAAAGGAATCCAACAAATGTCAGTGCAAAAAGCTCCCCAATTAACTTAGGGTGCTTGCGGAAAAGATTCCCGTAACCGCAACCGAAACGCGTCGCGTCGAAAATTGTTTGAAATGTTTAATTTTTGCACCTGCCTTCGCCGAAGGAAGAAAGCTCCAAATCGTTCACGTTCCGTTTGCTCAAAACCGCATGAAGTAAGGAAAAACAACAACAAAAAAACACACCAACAACTGCAGGCGAAGAAGCGTTTCCTTAAAACGTTCCACCCCAAAGCAGTCAATTGTGTCGTTTCTCAGGCACAAAACTTCCTGCCAACCTCGGCAAGCTCATCCGGGTCGTGGTTTTGCCCGATGCTGTTCGCCACCGTCACCACCGCCGTAAGCGTCAAGTGGAATTTGGAGAGTTAATATAAATGGCAAAGTTTTTCGGCTAAAGCCGCTTATTTTCGCGCCTCCAGCAGGTGGGTGAGTGTTGCTGTAGAAGAAAAAAAAACTAACTTGCGATGAGAAAGCGTCCCATCGTCTTCCCCTACCCATCTTCCGCTTCCCCGATGGTAGCCATCCGGATCCAGCGGGGAAAACGTATGCTGCACCTGGAGAAGACATTTCTTCACATCAGCACAATAAATAAACTGGTCTCAACACACATTTACGTGATGGTTTGGGGGTATGGTGGCATTTAGTTTTCTTTTTTCTCGAGCAATTGTTTTCCGCTGGCACTGGGGCTTTGCAATTGGCGATGGGTGCTTTTATGTACTGCGAACAACAAATTTCCATCGCTTAGTTCGGTTCGGCAGACACAAATAGGTTTGAAGGAGGAAACCCGAAAAATCACTTGCACATCTAGCAGTCGTTTCGTTTCGCAAACAGTAAAACCGATAGAAAAAGAATTCGAGAAAGAGAAAGAGAGAGAGAGAGAGCGCAATATCGTAACGTCAGCTACGTGCGAAAGAGATGACTGGCGAAATTCTTTCAAACGACTGAAAGAGAAAGAGCACTATCTCTCTTAAACTATCGTATAGCCATCATGACGAACCGTGTAATTGCGAACTTTTTAAGTATATCAAGCTTAAATGGATCCAACAAGAGATCTGCAACCATAAAAGAAAAATGATAATTTCAGATGAACGATAGTTACAAAAAAATTGCAAAAAAAAACTTGCCAAAGGGTGCGCCTGGTAGTTTTGTAGCAAAAGAATTTTGCGAGGAGCTTAACCTTTTATCACTGCTGAAAAATGTTTGACCAAAAAGCACGATTGATGTACGATGCACATTTTTTATATTAATAAAAAACGTAAATAATTAATGACATCAATGAAATAATTAATGGGTACGCCTGGTACGCGCTAGCTGGGGCGAATACTTTCCACAAACACACATACAAACAGGGGGGAAAAAAAACGAACGCAATCATACAAATACTGTTGAAAGTTTTCCAACTCCACATCCACATCGCCTGGCTCGCCAGGGCGCACGATCATCGTCACGAATTCGAAAGAAAAGCACTAAACGCCCGTGCACTGGCGAGCAGAGGCAGAAGCTTTCCGTCGCAGCAGATGTCGGTCACGTTGCTGCACACCGAGAGCCGCGCTGGATGCACAGAAACGCATACGCACACGCTCCATGCACACGCCGCTGTGACTCAGCGCCCGTCGGCGACGACCGGCGATGGGGGGAGGAGGGGGAAGGAAGGTTTGCGCAGTGAGAACACGTTTCCAGCGCCCGCCGGGACCCGCCTGCCCTCCCGTAGCATCAACATGTGCGCACACACACACATGCGAGCGAACACTCCGATGCACTTTGTCAAGGTCAACCTGCGCCACAGTCATCGGGCGGCGGCTGGGCGCGAGATGCTGGCGAAGGGGTTTGGTGGTGCGTTTGTTTCTCTAATGCGCTGCCAGGCGCTGCGGCATCGTATCGCGAGCAGTGGTAGTAGTGGTGGTAGTGCTTGCAGCCGATTAGAAGCTAGTACGCGAGCTGGAGAAGACACACCGCACACAGCGCAGCAAAACCCGTGTGTCATTAGAACGCTGCTGGGCGCCCCTGTGTGTGCGATCGGCTCCGGGGGAGATGAGATGATCGGGTCTCGGGGACGGTTCGTGGCAGTGAGTTAGTGTTTGGCGTTGCCGCGAGTCACTTGCACGTCGTGCCGTGCATCCCGTCCCGTCCCGAACGAAGTAGAAGAAAGCGAAAAGCAAAAAAAAAACAAAAACACAAGAAAACAGCCACGACGGAACGAAGGAAAAAGGCCAACGCGGCCGACCCCGGTTTGTCGATTTGTAGTGCCGAAAATCGCGAAATATGTGTGAGTTGAGCCAGGCGCACGGATGCTCCCCGGGAGGGGGGATCCACTTCTAGTGCTCGCGAGGCCAGAAATGATTGCGCAAAAAAAAAAGAGCTGCACGTGTGTTATGGCTTGTTTTGTGCTAGTGACACGGAGACGATTTGTTTCTTCTTCCCCCGGGGGCAAAGAGAGTGCGCTATAAACGGCACTCCACTTGCATGGTCGCCAATCCCTCCCCTGCGTTATCAGTGCCAGGAAGTGCGGAGTGGAGCATGTTTGAGCAGGAACAACAAACGATGCCCATGCGCAAAATCAATCGCAACGGATACAAGGTTGAACGACATATGGTCGCCGTTCGTCGTTCGTCGCCGTTCGTCGTCGTCATCTTGATCGTACTTGTGGTCGTCCGGCATTGGCACCACACAAACTAGCGCGCCACACACACACACACGTGTGCTCGCGCGAATGCACCCCCCCCCCCCCCCCGTCGCGGTGCCGCTAAGCTCATCTCGTTGAAATTCAATTCTATTCTAACGTGCAGCAGCAGACGCAGCACTGTTGGAGGCCGCCGTACGCGAGCATCTTGTAGGAATAATTACTCTCCCTTCCCGGCGCGCGTGATCACCTCCAGCGTGCCGAAGGTATGCGCGAAGGTAAAAATGGCACGTGTCCCTAACCCGCTCGGGATCGCAGCCGCAGCCTTCGTGTTGTTTTGTGTTGTTGTTTTTTTTTTACTTCCCTTCTCTCCCATCGCTTTTGTTTTATCGCGATACGGTGTGCGAAAGATCGGCCCATCATCATCATGTGACGCGGGCGCGATATTGCGAGTGCGTTCTTTTTTTTTAATTTTTGCAGGGGGAGCTATGCTTGCTCCCGAAACGATAAAGGCTAAACGGGTGCGTGTTCTTGCTGTGGGCATTGGGCACGAGCAGAAAAATGAAAACGAAAACGAAAAAAAAATAAACACACACTCCATAGTAGGCATGGAGATGGGAGATGGTGCACAGCGCTAGCCTCAGTGCGGATTACATAAGTGCGAAGGGGAGAGGCTGGCTGGAAACGGTGCCCCCCATCTCCATCCCCCTCCCCCCCCTTTCCACGTTCATGGTCAAGCAAAGGCGCGGAGCGTGCGGGTGGGGTTGGGGGAAGCGGCGCTAGATTCTGTTCTTGTTCTAGTGCCGTGGCCGCGGCGCGCGAGAGTTCTGCTCCTCCACCGCCCGGTTTTGCGGCTTGTTCTGGTTTTGAGCTGCGATCGAAGATGGCGACGGTGACGGCGACGGCGACGACAACCGCCTGCGTTGTTGTGTGCTGCTCATTTCTGTAAAGAACTATGTCAAGGCATTCTTTTGCCGCAAATGGTGAAGCCAAGTGAGCGTATGACGGTGCGGCCGATCTCACGTCTGGCTGTGTGTCTGTGTGCTGGTGTGGTGCGTTTAGAGGCATGCCGATCGTGAAGCGTTGTCCGGAAAGAAAGTGCTCGTGTTTTAAGTCCTTTTTTGCTTTTCTTTTTTCTCCCCGTTGTCGGGCGTACCAAACAGGAAGGTCCAGTGTGTGTGTGTGTGTGAAAATCGGAACAAAACCACCCGAATATGGATGTTGCACCGTCGATGGTGCAGCGTTCGGGCGATAAACTGATAGTGCGGCGTGTGGTGAGCGGCGAGCAGGTGCATCTGACCGGCGATCTGCAGCATCCCACCACCCAACCTGAGGGTGGCGACGGTTCCAACCGCTGGAGGCGCTTCTCGACCGAGGCGACCACACACGACACCAGCTACGACAGTGAGCAGCAGCTGAGCGACAGTGAGCCGGGCGGCGGTGGTGGTGGTGGTGGTGGTGGTGAGTCGTCCACCCACCCGGTGCCCGGTGACGCCGACAGCGACCAGCAGCTGCCGCAGTGCAAAATCAAGCGCAACTACTCGTGCAGCCGGTGCACGTACTTCACGCAGAACCCGCGCAAATATCTCACGCACCTGCGCGACACGCACGGTGAGAAGATTGTGATCAACGAGTGCAAACGGTGTCTGTACGCGTCGCGCCATTACCAGAAGCTGGTGCGGCACATGAAGATGGTGCACGGTTCGATCGATGGCATCCGGAAGTCGGCGTTCGGGGCGAGCCGGCGGCGGGTGCAGAACAGGGCGTACGGGCAGATGGGCGTACCGGTGCCGGGACCGTCGAAACTGTCGCGCACCGAAGCGAACCAGCTCACGACCGCGTACGTGCAGCAGCTGGTGGCGTCCGGTTTGCCCAAGCTGCTGGAGGAGATTGAAAAATCGGCCGCGGGTAGTTCCGCGTTGGTGGGTGAGTAGTGACTGATGGCCTGGCGGACAGTTTGGGGTGTTTTTTTTTTATATGTTGATATTTACAATCAGCAACACTTCTAAATGGAAAGCACAAATGGTACGTCACAAAGAAAAACCAAATTTCGTTTCCTAGAAATGTTACTTTCAATTGATCGACTGTTTTTTAAATAATTCGAGTTCGAATTGCGAACAAAATCACCAATAACAGTGTTCTAATTACAAGCATACAGTTAATTTGCATTCAAAAACATTGATTCCAGTAGTGTTCGAGAAAACTTTACTGAAAAAAGCACCGCTCCACGAATAAAATATGCCTACTAAGCCCCGAAAGTGTCCTCTGGCTAACCAGTTTCGTTTGTCGTTTGCCATTTAGCCGCGAGCTTCGCACGAGACCACAGCCAAATGATGCAAGCGGACATGGAGCAGTTAAAGCAATCAATGCCATATTCATCCGATGAGGTAAGGAAGAAAAAAAAAAAACGGGCACGAAAGGCCTCGTCAAGTGCGCTTCTTCGCTGATTGTGTCGCGTCGTGCGTTTTTTTTTTCGTCTCCTCCTCCTCCACAGACCGTCCAAGAGGCTAGCGGTGAACGAGATAGGATAGAGAGCAGTGGCACGGGCGACGAGGACGTGCTGCTGGTGTCCAAAAAACGTTCCCGTCCCATCCCCAATCTGATCCCGCTCAACATGTCGACCACCGGAAGCCATGGGAAGGCGGCACCGGTGCAACGGTTCGTGAAGCCGATTCCACTGTCCACGCTGAGGGGAGAAAATGGAGACGGAGACGGTGCCGATTTGCCGCTCAGCTTGACCAAACACCATCAGCAGCAGCAGCACCACCAAATGCCGCCCATGACGAGCGCCCGGGAGGACATCATGACCAAGTGTGTGTACTGCGAGCTGGCGTTCAAAACGGTCGAGGCGCTCGCGAACCACATCAAGCTGGCGCACAAGGACGACCTGATTGCCTCGCTGCTGGCCAACGCGTTCGAGGATGCGCAGCCAGCGGACGACGCAAAAGGGCGAACGAAGGTCGACCGACTGCCCGAAACCGACCGCACGGCGAACGCGATCTGGAAGCGGTTGCTCGAGTGCAGCGTGGAGGCGGTGGCGGCAAGCTCGACAAGGAAGCAGCAGCAGCACCACGCGGACTACCACCACGCGGACGGTGGCAGCAGCACCGAAGCTCGCCCCGGCTCGGTATCGAACGACGAAACGGACGAAGACAACCGGGAGGAGCATCAGTCGCAGACGTTCTGTGGCGTGGAGACGGCACCCGGGTACGGCGAGGTCACGAACCGTCTGCCGACGGTGGAAACGGGCGCTGGGAGTGGAGCGCTCATGAAGAAGGTTTTCAAGTGTCCACACTGCTCGTTCTGGGCGTCGACGGCGTCCCGGTTTCACGTGCACATCGTCGGGCACCTGAACAAGAAACCGTTCGAGTGTTCGCTGTGCGCGTACCGATCGAACTGGCGCTGGGACATCACGAAACACATCCGCCTGAAGACGATCCGCGATCCGAGCCACAAGAATGCGGGCGTCCTCATGAACGACGAAACCGGCCGGCGGAACTACACCAAGTACAACAAATACATCGCACTCATGCAGATTACGGACAAGTGAGCGGGTGGCGTTGTTGGGGGTGCTCTTGCGCTCTTGCGCGGATCGTTGCGAGCGAGAGCAGGAGGGATCGTTCCTGTTGTAATCCTTTCATCTCTAGCAGTGGCCGTGGCGTGAGTGAGCAGCTCGGTTCCGTTTTTGTTTTACAATAGTGTCCTTTTCGTTGCCGCCACACGAGGCTAGAGGCTGGCGAGAGACGAGAGCAGGCGAAAGACGTACCCGGTGGGACTGCTTTCGGACTCGGCGTCTCCACCGTTTGAAGTACGTCTGGACATTTTCTTACCTTCGCACGAGTGAGACGTGGAGAAGGGGGATTGTTTTTTTTTTTGCTATATTTTAATCTCATTTTCAAATGTTGTGCACTTGGCGGCAGGAACTTGAACAGGTCAACCCCACTGGGTTGACGTATTGCTTTGCTGCTCGAGTGTCGAGTTCAACGACAGTCGGACGAGTTCGTAACGTGCTCGAAGTGGCCATCGTCTCGCTGCCACCGAATTCGACGAACATTCGCAGTCCGCTCGGATGAACGCAAATTTTCCACCGCCCGCCGCTGAGCAGACGCTCTTGGGGCGTTCTGTACTTCTTTGTTTGCACTTCTTGGCGCACGAGAGATACATCGTTCCATGGCCAAAAATAAAGGCCATCTTCACCCTCTTGCCCCCCACCATAGCCCTTCCCGAACCACCGATATTCATTCCGTCCCCTTAGTAGCACCTCCCGGGAATGGGGCAGCTTGGCAGAGACACATTTTCCCTTCGCTGGATCATTCCACTCCGCCCGGTATCACCAGGCATCGGTGGAACTTTTCGGCCTTCGGCCGGAACGCAAACCGAAACCTTTGCTCTGCATTCGGTCGGCCGTGTGGAAGTGTGCCGGCGTTCCCCGAGGTTACCAGTTAGATACGCTTTATTAGTATAATGTTGTTGTTTTCTTTTTTTACAAACGTACGACTTTTTACCACGTAGGCTAGAGTCACACTTTGGCAGGCATATTGTATTGAAGCAGCAGGCAGGCGAAAGCCAAATTTTACACACAACACACACACACACGAGCACACCCGTTGGCATTCCAGAGTGGGCGATCGTGGCTGCCCAGAAGCAGATCAAAATAGGAGACGAAGCAGGCGAACCACCGGAGGCATTAACACGATAAATTAATCATTGCTGTTAGAGGATGTCGGGAAGAATCTCAAATCTTAATTTATACACCGTTTGCTAGGATAGCATCAATCATTCTTAACATTGTGGGTACAACACTTAATAATAAAACTTTTGTTGAGGAATTTACAACCATGCACAATGCACATCAAGCGGAAGATGATATCCGATGATATGGAATTGAGAAATGATGATTGACCACATACGAAGGGTGTCGTTTTGGAAAGCTAGAGACCACCGCGGAGTGCTGTTCGGTGTTAAATGAATCGTAAGAGTTAGCGGGGCAAGTCGAGAATGAAGCAAAAACTGAGAACTTAAAAACTTCTCTGCTATATTTTAATGCTTTCACGCATCAGCTTCTCCAACGCTCCAGAGGAACTATATCCCGTGGTACCAAGCCGTCTATCTAAAGAGGAAGGAAATAATGGGCGATACAACTTTTGCCCCGTGCCCTTATGTATCACACCTCGAGTGGGCAAGTTCAACACGGTCACTTTGATTAGCGTAATAGGTTGTAAGCTTTCTCGCGAAGGAGAGAAAATTTTTAGTACCAATTTCGCTGCAATTAAGTAAATTATTTCGGGGTGAGCAGAAACCACTCCCCCTCGATGGAATCGACTTATTCACGTCCTTTAGTTGCTTAATAGTGTGATTTTTCTTCCTACTTCGAATGTTTGTTACGATCGACTCGCTGCTTCTTCGCGAATGTCACTAAAACGGGCGCAATAAATCTAGGAGTGTGCACCTCGGAAATACTCCTTTCCGATCGCTTGATAAGACACGCGTTGCAGGCAAAGAAAAGGCCATAAATTTGCATTTGATGCATTCACACACGCCCCTGGCTGTCGGATGTGCAGTGGCAATTACATCCGAGGCGTGTTATCGTGCTACTTGAAACGGAAAAAGTGCAAAAGTTCATGGACGAAGCTGGTTGAAGTGAAGCATACATTATACAAATCGGTACATTTATTTTTCCGCTCTACCGCGCCGGTGGCTTGCAGGCGTAAGAAACTCAAGCTCGGCAGGAGCTTCTGCAACGCAAGAGTGTAGCGAAGCATCCGATTCCGATTGCCAAAGTACGGGATGTAATTTTACAAACGCGTTAGGATCTCTCGCACAAGGAGCATCTTTACGGGGGGCGCTTATAGCGCTAGTTGGGGCATGTTCACTCACCTTATTGAAATGATGCCGTCCGAAGGTGTGATATAGCAGCTCATACTCGTGCACCGCCCAGAAGAGATCCCAGTCGAACAGCGTCATGTGGTACGCGACGTCCTTGGTCGATAATGCCTCAAAGTCCACATCGGGCGCCTCCGTCGGTAGCTCCTGCTCGGGTAGCGGTGTCTGCAAGTGAGGGCGAACAGAACGCGTCAATTAGTGTGCTTCGGAAGACGCTGCGCGGTGTCGTGCATCGTACCAGTGCGTCCAGATGGTCCTTCGGTGAGACGAAGATGCGCCCATTCAAGCTGAGCGCCGTCGGTAGGCTGACGTCGTTGTCCTTAAAGACGACCCGCTCGCCGCTGGACTTTACCTCCACCAGCAGCAGGTCCTCGGGTAGCCGCGCGATCTGCAGCTTGTCCGCCGCACACGCCTTAATCACCTCGGCCGTGGTCGCCATCGGGAAGCGGAGCGTACAGTACGTATGATCGGCGCAGTACACACGGAAAATGACTGTCGAAAGACGGAAGGGGAAAAGTTGCAGTGTACACGCGAAAATCATTTTTCATTAGGTGCTTCCTGTGTGTTTGTGCGTCTTTCGATCGATCATTTCCGTCCGTCGGTCGATACGGGCCAGAGTTCAGCGGCAACTTCGTACCTCGGGCCGGGAAATGGGCAATCGAAAGGCAGTAATTGGAAGTGTCAGAGGCAGCGTGCATGGCTTGCATGCACGGTGAGGCGAAGAAAATTAATTACTATCGTCATCCGGGCGTATAACAGTCTTTGAGTGTGTGTTGCCACTGAACAGGCAGATCGGTTGTCCGTTCGGTGGAAGCTTCCATTTCTGGGTCGCGTTCATCTGCCGGTCCTCCTGTAGTAGAATGGTAAAGGACACAAACGCAAAAAAAACGCAAGATGAAGATTTATTTTAAAGCAACAACGTGCACGACCACTGCACGACACACTCACCTGATATCGGGATAATTGCGTTAGCACGTGATGTATGATACTTGCTTCCTCCTGGAGTGCCGGTTCCGCCTCGACGTCCGTCGCCAGTTCCTGCAACGGCAAGAGTGATGGTACAGGCAAATCAGTGCCATCGTAATGATGAGAAAATAATGCAATTTCATCCGCAACGGCGGTGGAGATTTGGTGAGATTCGTCGGAAATTAGAAGAAAAAGCGCCCACACCCTGGGCCCCTGGTGGGGGTGCTCGGAGATGACAGCGCTTCCGGCAGATTCCCGGCTCACCCGGTGCGACCATCGAGTGCAGTCATTTATCGTATCGTTGCGTTTTTCTTCGCTCCCAGCTTTTCCCCCTAGCCGCCGGTGAACCGTACGGCACGTACGTGGCCGTGAGATTTTATTAGACGCGCAGTAGACCATTTCACCGAGGGACTAAGTGTCAATCAATCAGGTAGATTATACCCTTCGTTAGTGTCGATTGTGAGTGTCGGTGTGCGACTTGTGACAGAAGGTGGCACAGAAATTGAAACATCGAAACATGGGCATCCTGCGAGTGTTAAAGCCCGATTGGTGGTGGAGTGAAAGTGAACGTAAAAATTTGAGGTTTGGAATAATGTTTAAGAAAATTTTTCTCTACAAAACAGAGATGTAAATGACTGTTTTTGTATCTTTCATAAGTGTAAGAAATAAATGTGCAACTAACATTTGAACCTACCTCTATAAACTCCACCGCCAGCGGGTCGTCGAACACGGCGTGTCTCACCGCCAGCACCCATCGCTGGATGAACTGTACGACGCGCCGTTTACTCGTGAGGAAGTACTCCTGGTCCTCTTCGCTGGCCTGCCGCAGATCGATGTCCGCGTCGGCATGGAAGTTGGCCGCCAGCTCGTCGATCAGCAGCGGCGTCGGCATGAAGACGATGTGCGTCAGCAGAAAGTCGTCCAGGAACGGATCGTTCGGACCGGCCTGACCACCGAGCCGCGTCTCCAGCAGGTGCTCCAGCATCTTCTGCGGCGTGCCGGACATGACCGTGTATCTGAAGGGTGCATCGAACGAGATTTCGGAGACAAATTAGAGCACTGTTTACGATTTACTTCACGCCGTACCAACTCGGTCAACTCGGTCTGATACGGATCGGGCAAAAACAAAAAAAAAAACAAAAATGTAGACCAATTTTCTTAATTAAACTTCTCGACAGCCGCCGGGACGGCCGCCCACTTGCAGTCCGTCCCAGACCGGAAAGTTTAAACTGAAGCATAACACATTGCGCCCGGCAAAGCAAACAGGAAGCAAGCACGAAATCAACACACAAAGTCAAAAACGCTCCTTTCAGAAGTTTGCTATTTTCGTCTTTCACGGTGCGAATATTTCCCTCGCTGAACCCGAGCTTTCGACGGTTTGTTTGCCGAGATCTTCGACACGGGGATCGGGGCACGGTTTCGAGATAAACCAGATTGGCCAGAAAACGTAGTTAAACCTAGCAGCTACGTCTACGGCCCCGCCAGCTTCTCGCCGGCTAGGGCTTAATTAGCTAAATGCTTGTACCCGTGTGCTATCTGCCGCGGTTCGGTCAAGATTCGGAGAGGATCTACTGGCGAAAAAGGATAATTAGTTCCCCGAGGATTGTGGGTTACGTCGGGAGCAGCGCGACGTAAGTGCCATGCCGGTTTTTTTTTTTGGGGAGGGGGGGTTTCACTTTTTTGGGCCTGTGTTTTATGCCACTCTGCTTTATGGTGCGTTGTGTAGCGCAAAATTTGTTGCGAAAAAAAGAGCAGATGCTAGGCGATAGTTAGAGGGCGTACTTTCAGACTTTTTTGTTTGCAGAATCGCCAAATATTTGTCAATGCCGATGGGTACAGGAGGATGGGTTTATTAGTGGGAATATCCTATTTTTTCTTAACGTGCGCAAAAACGTGCTTTTTGCATCGTGACGGATGACCTTTGGGATTTCGTAAATGTTTAGCGATGTTTAATGTTGTTTACAATGTACTCTTATCCGTATTATATAACAACTCGTTTTTATCCGATAAAAAAAAGTTTTCCCTAGTGTGTTACAAAGTAAAAAGAATATTAGTCTAGCTATATCTACAAAATGCTATGAAAATAAAATAAAAAATAACCAGAATCGTTTTACTGATTTATCTTAAATGTGTTTTTGATTGTCAGTGAAGCAAAAGTTAGCAAGACAATCGTAAAGCGTTTTTGTAATGCAGACTACCGTATCCTTTACGAGCTCTCAACAGCCCGAAAGTATGCAATCAGCATGGCAAAACGCTTCATTTGTGGTTCAGCGTATCAGTCTGCTTTTTGTACTTTGTACAATCTTATTCCAAGCTTATTTAAACCAAATTTTATACAACTATCAACCAGAAACCCAAACTTAGCCATACTTGAATGCCGAATATCCACGCTGCTTGGCGACCCGTTCCAGTATTAGTACGTCCTTGCCGTGCTCCTGCAGCCGGAGCGTGTTCGCTTCCACATCGCGCAGGATGCGATTGAAGTGTTCCTTGTCCACGCGCAGCAGGTGACAGTTGTTTTCCTTCAGCACGATCGTGGCCGCTCTGATTTGGGAGTGTTTCATGGTTTGTTTGTTTTTTCCCCCCGCGCCAGTTTATGAGTGTTTGGTGTGAAGATTGGTTTCGTTGGTTGTGACGTGCCCGAGCCAAATTAGAACCAGTTACGTGTGGAGCAATTATTAGCAGTGCGAGTGCGGAGTTTCGCATCCCGTAAGTGAAGCAGATTTGAAAGATATAAGAGATAAAGAGAGAAAGAAGGACTGCATTAGCTATCGAATCGCGTTAGAGACCGTGGTTACACCATTTGAAGTAAGTTAGTATAAGATCCAAGAAAAAAAAAACAAAACACCACCAAACTACTTTTAGAACACGATCCCCGTGATCCGTCCATCAATTTCAACTCACCTCGGTGCGTCGTTGATAAGAGCCAGCTTTCCGAAATCATCTCCCTCCTTGAGCGTCGCAACCGTACCCTTGCCGTGGATGACGACGTCAACCGAACCTTTCAGCAGGATGTACCACGATCGGCCTTCGTCACCTTGGTTGAACACTGCGGGGAAAAAAAAATCACCCATACAGAACAGCACATCGTGAGAAAAGGCATCGAATTAATTCACCATCCACCAGCGTTGATGGACAGATGAAATTGGCCTCCATTATGGTCAGTTAATGGTTTTTTATTATGTATCCGGACTGTAATCGAATCGGGGAGCCGCACTGCTAATGACACCGCCGTCGAGTGCTAAATGCCGGGGCTAATGATGCCGAGTTACCAGGCGTATAACTTTCACAAAATTCGTTCGAAAAAAAAAATCGTGCTTCTTGTTGGACGAGGTTAGAACTTGCCTATCATACAAATCAACTGCCTTTTGCGAGACGATGAACACATCAACAGACCGCACAAGATCCTTGCAAACCCTCCGCACTTCGTTGGACGAGGGGACCCATTTCTGCACCGAAGAAAAGACCACGGAACATCCAAGTCCATGTGTGACGCTCGCTGATTGACGCGACAGTCCGTTGTGTAGTGTGTGTGAGAGTGTATGGTTGACTTTTGTACAAGCAAGATGAAATTTATGACATTCCGTGGTGTAGAATAATTTATAGTTTCATAAGGTAGAACTCGCTCGAGGACACGTACGCAAAGCTCGAGCTTTACCGTGCCGAAGGACATGCGGTAATAAATGCTGCCCGAGGTGCGCGATCCGTTGGGCGGATTCCTTCAGTACGAACCCGTTGAAAACAGGTGGGAAGTTGAGGGTAACGTTCGGGAGGTTTTAATTAATGGGGAATGTTTTCATGTTGGGAACTATTAAATTTATTCGCTTGCCATCGAGTGTGAGTTGTGCTCTAGGAGAGAGGAATTAAGGTTCTGTCCACGAGCGATGATATGAAAGGATTGTAAGTGCAAAGGAGGTTATACATATTTTTGTTTATTTTAAGTCAATAGAATGAAAGTTTTAATTTCCCCTTTGGAAAGATTGCAAGTTTAATGCAATTTGCACTTTAATAGAATCGTCAGTTTTACAAATTAATAACCTGTTTTTAATTAGTTTGTTTATAGTATTGACTGGTTTTGGATAAAACCGGAGATAAAGGGGAACAAACAGCTGACATTACCTTTCAAACAACACCACTTTTCTGCAAGTTAAAATCAGTTAAATAGTTCCCTTCATTGGGGAGAAATAATCAAACTGAACGGTGTAATATTGCATCATTTAATTGGCAAGAATGGAATAAATAATAAGAAAAAACTGGATGACTAACTGTTCACCTGAAAAATGCACAAAAATTCTCTTACAAAAATCTTTAAAATCTTAGTTTCGAATACTAAAAAGTGCTATGATTTAAACAAATTCATTTTATGATAAGTTGCTAGGCAAAAATATTGGCTCAATAATGTATTTGAAACTAACGAATGGATTTTTTGTTTGTTATTCCCCCGTCTACGTGCCTGTTTCCACCCCGGACATGGCAGGAAACCCCTGCCAAGGCTGTCGGGTTGAATTTGAAACGTTTGTGCGCCTTTTTGCTTTGCATCTAGGAAAGTGTTTTCTCCAATGCCGCTGGAAAACTTTTAACAAGGTCGAACCCTAGCAAAAAAAAAACAGCCAATGAATAATGATGAGCCGCTTTCGTTTCAGCGAGCGAGAGCAAAGTCTAAAAATTCATCGCAACCGTAGTGACCTAGACTTCCCCGGCAACAGTCGGGCCCTGCTGATCTTCGGTCTTCGGTGGGGGTTAAAAGTCAAACAGTCCCTGGAGCACCCGGATCGGATCCGTATGTCGACATGATGATTGATGGTTTGGTTGGATGGTGCCGGATGAAGTTGGATGAAGGAAAAAAGAGCCTTTAACAAAATGGTGATATGTTTTTCTGTTGTGTGAGGTGTGTGCGAGTGTGTAAGGCAGCAGTTTGTTGGGCTGTTTCACATTTGACCTTTTTTTTGTTGGTAAGAATCGTTAGGGTATGGTAGTACCGATCGGTGTGTTAATCATGATTGCCAATTATCGTTGTAACATGGATACAGCCCGGTGTAGGAACGCATGTTTGCCAACGTCTTGGATCTACCCAAAAACCCAGCGGTATCGACTGGGTACTTGGAAAATAGACAAACAACACAGTAGGCCACCTAATGAGGTGGAAAATTAAAATATCAATTCCACCGCGCCCGCGTACCATTGCCGTTAAGCCTGTTGTGCAGAATAAGAACGTACAAGGGACGATCACCGGGTGTGCCGAGTAGAACAATATCATTAGTCTACAGCGCAATTTAGGATGCAGACAAAATTGGAGGGTGGCTCGGTGACTTCCACACTGCCACATGTTCACGCGGATGGGGATAACTTCAAGGGCGAGTTTGTGCATACTTACATACGGTGCCGGCATGTGCGTGCGCCTCGAAGACGATTATGGAGGCAAGCTCTCGCTTGATGGAGGTTGACAGGTGCGATAGAGCGGCGATATGGAGCAGTTCCTCGTACACCAGCTCCAGCTCTTCCTGCGTTCGCTCGTGTGACCTGAAACGGGGGTGCAATGTGAGAACGGTGGAATAGTTGTGTGTGTGTGGACGTGCGTGAAGAGAGAAGTTTTTGGGGTGGCTGAAAGAATGTGCAAATGTTGCTTCATTTGTAAGTCTAATGCGGTGAGAGATCGCTTAGGTTGCTGACTGCCACGTAGACGTGACACGTGATGATGTCCTTAATTCCCTAATTAAGGATAGCTAAATTAACTATTCAACAATCACCGTACTGTCCCTGTCGATACCACGCAAGCAGGAACGAAACTCCTACAGCAAACATCCAAAGCACCACAGCAAACTCTGTCGAGCTCTGTTTTGCAAATCAAAATAACCACCATCCCGCATTTTAAGTCTAGGTGAATTTTAATTCAAGAACAATATTTGCACTATTAACACGCCGAGAACTTAAACTTCCTTCGCTTCTTTTCATCTTACCAGTCTGCCGATAGCCTGGCGGATCAAAGGGAAAGTTGACGTATTTGGTAAACGCAGCA
>JXXA01007706.1:0-10510 GCA_000956255.1 Anopheles punctulatus
CTTCTTTTCAATTATGGGACGTTTATTAACGGGTTTCCTTTCACCGAGGAGAGTTATAGCGTTGGATAAAGAGCGAAATTTAGAATTATTATCGAAGGTCGAAGCGATATGGTAGATTTAAAAAATCTTTAATTTAATCCGCACACAAACTCACGCACTCGTGCGTGCGAATCCAAACAAACACTCGGAAACATTCATCATAATTGGAAGTAAACCAATAAAACATCGCAACGGAACTGGAGGGCACGGTGCCGGAAATGTACTTCGCAGCATTTCAACTTTTACTTAATCTCGAAGCTATTATTTCAAACGAGAAATTTTACGGCAACGGATCATTCGTCCTTCGTGCATGCTATTCACCGGAATGGCTTCAAGCCGTTTGCGTGCCGTTGCGCACCGGCTCCTGTTCGCATGCTGCGTATTGACTTGAGCATGAAAGAAATCGTTCAATCGAAATTCATTCACGCCACTCGACTGAAGGAACTCGATTCGGTTTTGCGGTGTGTGCCAGTATGCATGAAGCAGAACACACCGCACGAGCAGGGACAAAAAGTAGTAGCGTACAAACGAGAGAAAAAAAAAGCGGCACACGAGAGGAAAAGGTACATGGGCCTGCAGGACTTCAAAGCCACACGTCCGTTCCACCGTGCGCCATTGACTAATAAAACCCTGAGCCAACACATTCGTCTTCGCACGGTGCACGGATGAAATCAAAAGACGAACATCGGTTCTTCGGATCACCGCACGAGTCACGAGTGGAACCGTCTTCGGTTGCTTGCATCAATCCAACCAGCAGGCTCTTCTGCTGCTTGGTCTCCCGGATGTTTGACGCCTGACTGACTGACTGACTGACTGACTGGGCTGCCAGGGAGCAAAAGGATCGAAATCGAAAGTTTTCAATCAAACACAGCATTCATTTCCTTATAATCCCATCGTGCCATTTTTCATTTCCCCACACCGGTTTCCATCGCTCGCACTCCCGCCGCCGCCCTTGCCAGTGTTTAACGATAACGGCCGGACCGGAAGTGGCGGTGTGGGAGAAACTAGAGAGAGAGAGAGCATTGGTAAGAAAACGTTGTTTGCCCCACCAAGCCCCCGGCCAACCTAAAATGGAAAGTCACAGCAACAACACCGATACCGAAAGCGATTCCGTCGGGTTGATCGGGTGAAAAAATACCATAAAAACCCTTTTGATTTTGCAGATCCGGAC
Source organism: Anopheles punctulatus (assembly GCA_000956255.1). Classification (NCBI taxonomy): domain Eukaryota; kingdom Metazoa; phylum Arthropoda; class Insecta; order Diptera; family Culicidae; genus Anopheles; species Anopheles punctulatus. The sequence goes on from JXXA01007706.1 coordinate 1,211, forward strand.
GGTGTTCGGAGAGTCGTTCCGGTGCAAACAGCCTCTCGGTTTCGGGACGCTGGCAGACGGGGGAAGAAAATCGAAATTCAATCATTTTACAGCAACGTACCACCGCCCGTTCTCTCTCTCTCTCCTTCTCTGCGGACGGACGGTATCGTTTTCATTTCCTGTCCCCGTCTGAAAAGCAAATTCCAAAATTCGCCCTTCTTCCGAACCACAATCAACGACGCTAGTGGTTTTTTTTTGCGTGTGGGGGAAATTTTTGACTCCAAGAAAAACCACCGTTTGGAATAAACCCGCTATGGGACCCGGTTCGCAATACTTGCACCAATTTATGTTACGGATCATTTTGGAGCCATTCGCAGCAAAATAAAAAACAAAATTACATCCATAGGACAAGTTACGTGCACAGGGCGCCATCGACGCCACAAAATGTCGCAACAAATACCGGAAACGCCTTTCACACGGTCGAAAAACTGGCGGTGCAAAAACGTGATGGTGTTTCGCTACCATTATGTCTGACATCCTTATCGACACGATGGCCTTTCAGTGACGGCGGCCACTGTGTTCGGCATTCTTTTCGAACGTTTCCACCTGCCCGACGGTGATTACCGCAGCAACATCATCAACACAAACACACACGCACACACACACTCGCCTGCAACAACGTATCAACGAGTGAAAGCGCATAAAGTCAAACGGCCAGGTCAAAAGATCGAGCAAACGACCATCCCAAGCCTTTTGCCGCGTCCGGCACCGGATGACGTGAAAAAGGTAATAAGGAACAGAATCGCTGCTAACGATCCTTGAAATGGAACGCCATGAAGCTAGTAGGGCCCCGGTGCAGGCTCCCGTAGGTGACCCGAAACCCCGTCGCAAATAAAACTAACCCCGGCCAACATTGCTGCAGTTCCCCCCCGGGGGTGGCACGGGAAATAGTGTCCGGAAAGTTGGAGCGAGTTGAAGTTTTTTACCCTCAACTGCAATTCCAAGCACACGGCTTTCTCCCATTTGATCGTTATTGTTAATTGAATTGTGTCGGTGTAAAATTGTGTAAAGTGGCGTCAATCTGTTCTCGGTTCCACCCCACGCACCCCCCCACCCCGGCAAACACAATCCGTTCCCCCGTTTTCCGTCTAGACTCGCACATGTGCCTGCGGTAAAAAAAAAAAAACAAAAACAGTACATTTCGTTCGACATTGTGTCATCTCGCCGTTCCGTATCGTATCGTTTAAAATTAGCACATGGTGCCACTCTCGTTCATGGCATGCTGCCGGAAAGCGGCTTACACGAAGTGGCTTGCTGTAAATGTACCATCATTAGGATCGCGCGGAATGTACTAACTAACTACGCTGCGTATTTTGCACTGCACGCAGCTTCTCCAATACTACGCACTTTCCTTCCTTTTTTTTCTTTTCGTTGTCGTCCGTATTTCGATTCCAAGAAGCCGCGAGAAGTTTAATTCCAGTAAAAGCCACTCGTCATTCGTTTATCCATCGTATCGGTCGGCGTCGGGTGCCATTGGACACGAGTGTGTAGGTGTGTGTGTGTGTGTGTGTGTGTGTGTGTGTGTGTAAGAGAGAGAAAGAGATAGAGTGCGAGAGTGTGTGCGCCCAAGTGAAAGCTTCCGCGAATGGCACGATACTGAGAATGGCACGGGCACATAAAATATGGGATGATGGTGATCGTAAAAGTAATCATAATACATTATCATTATCGTAAGTTTAAATCTTACACGGTGGTAAGAAGACAGCAGCACGAGAGTGTGTGCGTGTGTGTATGTGTAAAAGAGTGAGAGAGGGAGGGCGAAAAAAAACCCGTTTCCCACACCAGCATAGGAGGCTGTGTGAAAATTTCCTTACGCACAGCCGGTGCCCGTGTTCCGTAGTTCGTATGTATTTCGTATTGTCAAACGGTGCACGGTGAAGCTCGTAAAGCCGCGTTATTTTTTTCATGCTGCTTTCGTTCGCGAGTTACGCGAACGAAAGTGGCAATGATTATGGGCGCGTGCCCCTTTACCTTCCGGTGACGAGTATGAGTCTGCAACAAAGGGCAGCGAGCGCGGGTCTGTACCCACGTCATCCCCGAAATGTCGCTTATTTCATCGTTCCGGGCGTGCCATTTAGACGCCCGGGCACGGTAACGACACGAAATTACGAAGCTCGCATTGCGATGTGCGATGTGCGATGACATTCCACGAGGAGAGCCACCCGTGTAAAGGGTGCGAAACGTGCGAAAAACCGGCCGACGGCAACACAATGTCCAATAACCGGCGTGACAACCGGAACGAAAGGCGCCCGCGGAAGCAACAACCGTGATGAAATTGCCAACCTCCGGGTTTGGGGAAGGGCCAACCTCCCGTGCCTGAAGTACGCCGCCAAAGCGCTGATAAGGGCCACTACATTAGGGGACTTTATTAGGTGCTTCTGTGGACTGCCAGCGCCCTCGGCTGTCGCGACAAGACGCGCTCCAAGGGCTCCAAAAGCTGCGAGCGTTCATTACGGTGCGTTTGAGAGTCGTCTCGCTAATAGTTTCAGATTAAGTCGAGTTGAGTCGCTAATAGATGTTAAAAGCGGTTTGATCGAATTATGATGACACGTGTTAGTGTAATTTGCGATGTTCGCATCAAAACGATAATATCCTCCCCTACAAAAAAAAACGATGACGCATTTGCAGCAAAAGATAGCATTTAAATAGACCAAAATTAACCATTCCAGCAGGGACATTTATCGTTACGATAGCACACAAGCCAATGCCCACCGCTCTTCCGTCCCAAAGGCTGTAACAGCCACCTTATCGTGATTTCTTTGCATAACAACAAAGTGAACTCACCAATCGCAATGGCAGTTGTTTACTTCTCCCGATGATTGTTTTATTCGGCTTCGCTTCCTAACCTATCGCCTATCGTTTCATCTCGTTTCGGGAATAAAAATCGATGAGCCTCGAACCGGTCGCAATTGATCCGAATATTCAATAAACCGGCATCAGCAATCAGCACAAAGGTATTTCATTTCATCCCGCGGTAACGAACCAACGCAGATACTATCCCGCACACAATTTCCACAGGGAAACCTTGGACAAATGGGGTTTCCTTTCAACCATCTTCATCAACATCAGCCCCAGCAGCAGCAGCAGCAGCAGAAGAACACCCTCCGAATCAGATCGACCGCAGCTAATCGGCGGCTCGCATTTCGCGCTGAGACAATCTCACGAATACGAAGCGCAAACATGACGCCTAAAGCGAAAGCGGCTTTTCCAGGGTCTTTGCGGTTTTCTTCACAACCCCCGGCGTCCGATAAGGGACGAGGGTGATGGAATAAAGCGAAGCGCAACAACCAACAGCAGGAGAAGAAAAAAAAAACTCTCCGTTTATTATCTTCTCAAATAAATGGCATTGACTTCTGCTCATCTGTGGGGCGGATTGTGTAGTACGTGCTGCTACTACTCCTTCTACTGCTACCGCTACTACTACTGCTACTACTACTACTACACCCACTGCCTCTGCAACCTAGCGTCAGTGCTCCCTTCTCCGGATCTGCCGCGCAGCCACACTGACGGAATATTAATTTAAAGAGCTTAAATAAACTTTTACCACCCGCGTCTCCCGGAGCGGCGGTAGGGAAAGCGAAACCATCACCCGTGAATCCGGGCATGAAAATCCCCGGAAAAATCCGCTATCCCCTTTCACGCTGGGGAGTGCGGGGGCGTTTTTTTTTTTTGTTCTCTCACGCTTCGCTTCATTCCTCCACTTTGAAGCATTTCTTGGCGTTCATCTTGTTATATGATTTTATCCACCACACAATTCCACGCCCCCACTGCGCCCCTCGCACCCCCTCGCACCAGGATGACAGCGAAAGGAGCAGCTGGGAGCGAAAGATAGCTGAAGGAGAGGGCAACGAAAAAATGGAAAAGAAAAACACAGTCAAGAATTTAATCAAATTCCTACCAAACGTTACCCGTCCGGTTTTCCCACGCCTGTCCGCTCACGGTTTTAGCACCGAGCACAGAGTGTCTTCACACGGGCAGCCAGAAAAACGGTCAACGACAGATACGGAACAGGCTGTCTTAGTCGCTGATGGCACCCCGGCAAAGAAGAGTACATTAAAAACGATTCGCAGCGCGCACGGCGGCCTAACTCAATTAGTAGTGAAAACCGGGAAACACTCCCCCCTCCCCCCATGTTGTTAGTCTCGGCTGCTACTACTAGTGGCGGCTTGGTTGGTGGATTAAAGAATGATTCTTAATTATGCTAAGAAGCACCGGGGGGTCCACACACCTACCTGTGTGAAAATCGGCACACAAACACACACGCACACGCGCACAGTACCTCTGGCAGATATAATTTTCCGCCACCCATGTCCTGCGTGCTGCGATCATTTCAGCCGTTGCGTTAGCGGAATTTCCGTTTGCATGCAAATCCCATGCACATTTGATTTTAATGAAATTTTTAAAAATAGTTTTTTTTTGGGTTTCGTTTGGCAGCAATTAATGCCGCCCGAAAAATGCTTCCCATCCCATCTGGTGTGTCTCGCTTACGCGCCAAACTAAACTAAGCGCCACTGACAGCTGCTGCCGGCTGACGTAAGCCGCCAGTGGGAAGAAAACTGTGTAAATTGTTCTCGCAACCGTGTGCAACCGTGTCTCCCCGAGGCGCAAAACTTCCGTCGAGAAACCAATGTCGGCAAGTGGAAAAGTTGGCTGTTTATCTTTCAATTCCTACCACCGTCAAAATCAAACGTCAACCGGTGGCACCGCTAGTGGCAGTGTTTAAATCGAAATATCTAAAAACACAAAAACCGCACACTGAAAGTGGCACCGGGGCAAGGAGGAAGAGCGCGTGACACAAAATAAAACGACGGGGCGAACAGGAGACTGGGAGACGCAGCGGAGACGATAGCTGATGCAACCAGCGGGGGACGCAAATCTGTGTGTTCTGGCCGCTGGTGCCTGGTGTGTCTGGAAAGTTCCGGGCTCTTCGCTTTCCGGGCAACTGTCGGGCAGGCAAATGGCGATGCTGCATTTACATGAAAAGCGTCAAACTAACTTTTGCCCAAGCATGCAAGGTACAATCGGAGCGTAACGTGGCTGGTGTTCTGCTGTTCGGTGCAGAGCTGCTACTGAAAGGAACGAACAGTTCTACCCCGGATGTGTTGTTGCTAATTGAAATCGATCCAAACCGTCGAACTCGAACTCGGTGAAACTGTCGGACGTGAATAAATAAACTTTCAATCGGTCGTATCGAAGTCATGAATCGAGCGAACTGCGCTCGGGAAGCAATCATTCCGTGCCGTCAGGAGGGTTCTAACTTTCTCCGAGCACTCCCGTTACCGGTTGCTCAACCGATGCCTTCCGAAAGAGCTTCCACTCGTCTCAGAGTTTTGTCATTTTGTCGATTATTTGCTGAATGAATGATCTGCTCACTCCGCCGGCAGGTTACAGAGTACAAATCCCTTCCTAATCACTGCAGCCCGTTATTGCGTCATACGGCACGCTACGGCCACTAAGTAGACGGTCACATGGTCTTATGGCAGCGCGAACGAAGACTGTTGTTTGCTGGGAAGCATGTTTTTCGAGGGATACAATTTCAGCGCGCAAGGGCGGGGGACGCTGGCACCCTCCGTAATCGACAGGTTGCAAGAGTATTTACATTTCCATCCTTTGCAACACGGGGCGTCGCTGCTCTCACCCACGCGCACGAACCGATACACCCTTAAACGATGGGCACCGTGTCACAAACAACGCGCACGCAGGAAACGATCCTTTTCAAGTCGGGTTCGGTTCGTTCACCGAAAGGGTGCTTCCACCGATGACAGTCGATTTTCATAACGAGCGCAAATGTGTAAAATAAAACTGGATGGGTTTTTGCTTTTGCACCACCTCCAACACCTCCATGCAAACATTGGGACCATCGAAGCACCACCAGAGAGAGAGAGAGAGAGAGAGAGAGAGAGAGAGAGCGAGTGAGAGAGAGTACTTATCCGTTCGACGAGGGATCAAAACAGGCACCGTCGCACTATTTTTCCGCACACCTAAATGGAGGCAAGTGACTTGCTAACCTTTCGAAAACGATTGCGAAAAGAAACTCACAACATGCTCTCACACACGAACATCCTCAAAGCGAACATATTTGTTTTGCTCGCCAAAATTGAGCCAAAAGTTTCACTCTACCGTGTCACCACCGTGGCGTACCTTTGGAAAAAGGGATCACTCCTCGGTCGCTCGGTCGATCGAAGTATGCGATGATTTTTTTCCCCTACTCTTTTTTTATTTGGTAAGTGTTTGTCATCTCCGCCGTCACATACTGCATGCGTCTGCCCAGTGTGGAGCGCCGCTAGCGGTGGAAGGTTCACCCCCGCTAGCGGTGGAAGGTTTGTATCCGGAGTATGTTTTTATTTCGACGCAATATTGCCCGTCCCGCTCCAGTGGCCTGCTCCGCCGATCGTGAATGGCACAGTTTTATCTCACTGGGTCGTTAAGACAGCACTCAAACCGGGAACGGGTTTTTACCCTTGACAATTCGACTCGATCAACGGGGCCACCACGTTTCATGCTCATATTTCCATAGTCAACACAGCGGATCGAACAGTTTTTTTCTTTGTTCCCCGGGACTGTTGTTGCTGGCGGGAAATATTGAAAACGCTTGACGCAACAACCGTTGTTTGTGTGCGCTGAAATTTCGCCGGAAAACTAACACTACACACCGTTGATGTTTGGTATCGTGAAAGGGAAACGTTTCGTTCCGGTCCTCCTCCACGGTCCCGCACACTCCACGGAGAGATTAACCACTTCTTGACGCGACACACTAATCCAGCGTCGTGCGGCACACAGCAAAGTAAGCGACTGCGTCTCGGTTGGCTTCAATTGGATTTACGTAATGTACCGACGGCAAATGGCGAATACGAATAAATAAAAAACACAAAATAAAACAAATCATTCGCCATTGTTTCGGCGAGAGAAGACGAAAAAAATCTGTCTGTCAAATCTGATAAGCTTCGTTAAACGACAAACTATCGCCAATTACAGCCAATCTCTTCTGGGTGGCCGAGCGTCTGCCTCGACACGGCCCGTACCGGTGGGAGGATGAATAAATTCAATTTCGGCACAAGAGTGCAATTGACTTGAATTTTTGCTGCTTTCGCTGGCACCTGTCGATGACAACCGCACCGGAGTCTAGCGTTTGCGAAGCGAATTTCGCGAAAATTAAATTTTCCCAAATAAATAGCGAAATTGCGCTCGGGCGGTACATTTTTCTAAACGGCAATGTGGTGAATCAGGTCGACCTTTAGGAGAAATTGCTTTTTTATTAAACATGGTTCTTGTGTATGGGTAGGCTATTGAAATGAAGAGAATGGCTTGTAACGGATATAGAATGGAATTTATCTAGGCTCGGTTGAGCATTTTATTCGTGAGATGAAAAAAAATCGTATGTAGACCGTGCTGTGCTTAGAAATTTATGAAACATTTCTTCACTCTGACTTGCGTCCAGCAAACTACCTCAGCGGCCATTGGCAACCGTCAGCCGTCCAGAATTGCCACCCAGCCAAAGCATCCTTTGGCGCAAGGTCTCGCAATAATTAGACCATCGTGGTGCGACGGATAAAATCCCTCACCGATGGATGCGCTACATTGGTGAATACTCCGGGCAATCCGTTCCCGCAATCGATCGCACCCCACGAGATAATGCCGTACTGGACGCCATCTTGTACCGCCGGTCCACCGCTGTCACCGTCGCACGCATCCACGCCGATACCACCGGCACAAATCATGCTGCGAACGAGAATACCGTGCACCGTGATAAGAATGTGGCGATTAGATAAGACGCAACCGTCCCAACACGCACTCCTCCATGATGTATCCGGTCCAGGTTCGGTTACACGTCTCCCGGGAAACGACATTCAACCGGACCAGCAGCAAATCAGTGACGACCTTGCCTTTGGTGGTCGAATAACCCCATCCCGTCACTGTGACGGTCGTTTCGTTCGACCACTCGCGGCCCAACGATGGCAACGCGATGGCGCCCCGTCCCAGGCCCACCATGGGCGTGCGGATACGCACTGTGGCCACGTCCCACTGGAACTCCTGCGCGTCGTAGCGCTCGTGCAGGTGGTAGTGGAACACCTCGTGCAGTAAGCCACCCACCGCATGACTGGTGGATCCCGTGCGCACTGAAATCTGATGGAAACGATAGATCAGATAATCCTTCCCGAGCGGCGACTCTGACTGACTTCATTATTCTTCGGGTACCAGTCGAGACAGTGCGCGGCCGTCAGCACCCACTGGTAGGAGATTATGGATCCACCGCAGATGTGCCGGGCGTAGTAGTGCAGCGAAACCTGATAAGGAACGTTCTCGATCGTCGTCTTGCTGCCACCGACAATCCTCGGGCCGCGCCTTTCACCATCCCCCGTTGCGTTGGGGGCCGCGTGCGAAACCGAATGCGGTGGTGCACGATTTATCCGCGCCAGGACGCTCTCGAGCGGCAGTGAACCGGTGGCTGGGGCGGGGTGGGGTCGTGGGGAAAGCGAAAGAAGAGAAGGAGTGTGAGCAGGAGAAAATCAAACACTCGTCAAACGAGTGCACTCGCTGACCTCGCCCGTCGACCCGTCGGTCCGAGGGAAGGAAACTCAAACTCACAATAAGCGAAAATTGAATCGGTGCAACAGATGGTGATGACGATGGCGATGACGCTGGCGATGCCCGTCCATCGTACCGCGCTGAAGATGCATCGCATTCTGACCGCGAACGTTGCGTCCGTCAACGACTGGCAATTGGCACTGGCGATGGCGATGGCGATGGCGCGCCTTCCCATGGCGCTCCCGTGCCGGAGATATTCGTCGTTCCGTACTTAATCTCCACGTACCATGAGACGGTGGATTAGTTGGATAAACAAATTTCGACGGCCACTCCCCGGCTGCCCTGTTATCTTTACGACGATCAGCCAAAACAACGTCGTTGACGATGGTGTCAGATAAAAACACTTCAACCGGTGATTAAAGTTGGCTTGGTTTCGCTAAAAAAAAAAACAAACGAAAACAAAACAAGACGATGTTGCTCCGTATTCTGGGCGGTGTTTGCTATCGATTTTGCTTTGATTGGTGCAATCTTGCCTCCAAGTACGGGAATTTGTTACGAAGCGATGGTAATCGGAAGACATCTTTAATAGAACTAAACGATTTTCTCACGGATTTTGTGGCAATCAGAGCCTCAGAGAATACGATACGAATTTATTCTTATGTTTGTTTAGTTATAAGCAAAACTAAAACCATGTTAAAGTCCCTGAATTCATTTTCTCCGGTGTGTTGTTCCGTT
>JXXA01007708.1:0-11513 GCA_000956255.1 Anopheles punctulatus
AAGTTATTATGGTCAAGATAACAAAATTAGGATTTTAATTAAAACTGATAACCCAACTAGTAGCATGTCTCAGTAATGTTCATTTTTTGGTGATATTGCTAAGCAACGTGGTATGAAAATCTTAAACAATTTGGTTAGCATATATTTACAATTCAACATTTAATTTAAAACGCAGCTTTAATTTTATCAATCATTCATTCTTTTCCTAAGTTGGTTACTTTTTTCCATACTGCAAATCTCTTGTTACTGAAGTACGACATTTTCAGATGGCATAAAAATTTCATGACTCGTCGCGTGTAAATAATGCAACCGTTTTTGCTGCTCAAAGAAGCATTCACTTTCAACTTTTAAGACGTTCGAATCTGTCCGGTATTTGAATACGATATGAATTGTCAGCTAAAACCACCCCACTCAAAACCAACGCCAGGGGAGGCAGCTTTCTACACGAAGAAACACCATTCATGCTATTCGCTGCCAATGTTTCACTTTCCGGCTTACCGTATTGTCCGTGACGGTTTTGATTTTATTTTTCATGCCCAACCAGGCGCATCCGGGCACGGTCTTTCGGGTGGAGCCAGCGCGCTTTCCCTCGCCTGGTCGCTCCTGTAGGCATTAGGCGAAGGTTTCGCCGAAACAAAGCATCCTTTTGCTTGCATTAATACCCACCGTGCAAGCACCCGGTGTTTCGGCTGGCTCGCCGAAAACTTTTCCAGCTGCAATCGACACCAGATGTACGGCAGAAAAATGCATACGCTTCGACTGCATGCCGCCCGTGTGGCACACACTTCACTCGGCTACACCAGGCTCGCGACAACATCGGTGCAAAGTTCAATCCGGTCGGCAAATGGCGCTGTCTCGCTGCGGCACGAAAGGAAGCAGCGCCGTAGCGGGAAGCCATGGGGGAAAAGTTTTAAATTGAACTTATAAGTTTTAACTCGTGGCACACTTTCCGGCATGAATGCCAGTGAAAATCCACGGATGCACTAGAGAATTGCTGCTGGTGCGAATGGTAAAAGTGAATTTCATCCGGTGGGATCCTTTCGGCCGGCAGTTCGTGGCCCGACCGCTGGTGCTTCTGCTGACCCGGTGCAACACAAAGGAAGCCGATTGTTTTCAACTTTGCCCAGCGCACAGGTCCAAATTGCTCACGATGGATCTGTTCGCGAATGTGTGTGTGTTTTATTCTTTTTTTTTTATTGAAAAGTTTCGACCGTCACGTGAATGGGACAGGATGAAAGCAAACGAGGTATCAATAGCTGCCAGAATAGTGCCGAAGTGACAGTGTGATTGTAGCTGCAAGTTTAAGTCCCTATAGGCATTTGGGGAAATTTTAGGAAAATAGCTTCAAGCACTGTTGTAGTGGCTTCCAGCGTGCTACAATCAAAGTGATTCAAAATAGGCAAGCAACAGTCGCTTGTGAGAAGGCAAGAATGTGGAATTTCTAATGGAAACATAGGAGAAAAATAAAATTTTGTTCCTGTGAGTAGATAAATAACAGAATACGTGTCACGAGTGATACAAAAATCAGAAGTAGTCCAACACCTTGTCTACACATTCAACAAACAAACATTAAATTTTCATAAAACGCATTTCTAATTACATAAATTATTCACAATTTTTTTAAAAGAAACTTTCCCTACTCTATGACTAGACGATAATGGATACTCACTCACTTATTAAAAATTCATAATTTAATTGCTGTGAGCTATTAACTTCTGCATAGAAGATTGATTCTGAAAGTGCAGTTAAGGAAGTTGCATCTTCTCCCGGATGCAAAACAATATATTCACCCTCCCACATAGACCCATAACCTGCTCTGAGAAGCTGGTTTACTGCGCCTTTTACTAAATGGCAATTTCCTCGAAAATATAACTCTTTTTGTTTTTAAAAGTTTTTCAATGGCGACTTGTATGGATTATGAAACAAAAGAATAACCAGTTGTTTCGTAGTTTTACTGAAATTCCCACAAAAAACTTTCTAAAATTCCTCAATCAAATACAGCCGTCCAAAGACTTCGAAAGCACACAAGCTGATGCAAACCAGATAGGAACAGTTTAGCAAAAGAAAAAAATAAACCAGCGGACAAGCTGTTGACAGGTATTGAAATATTCGAGCTACACGCGGTGCTCATTTCCGGTGCGGCCAATATCATTTGACATCTGCCTGACCAACATTGGGAATGGACGAGAAGATGAAAGAAAAAACATCGAAACGAGGTATTTGAAATAAGACCGTTCCGAAAAAGAGATGCTGTCGGGTTGAAATTATCCATCTCAATGGCCTGATGGCAGCATCGAGAGTTTTTTTTTTCGTTCCTTCCCGTACCCCGCGCCTTTTTATCGTTACTTTGATATTTTTCGTCCGCTTTTGCCGCTGCAATTTTTCGTTCGGGTTCCTGAGCACGGCACGAGCGCTTCACGCACTGAAACAAATCACAGGATAAAAGCAAACCAAACATTCATTAAATGAGCCTATTAAGAGGCCATTTGTTTGCTTCCGACCTTTTTTCGTCATTTTTCACTCGAGCTTTTCCTTGAGGAAGGGTTTTTTATTTCTTTCGCTCTGGCTCGCTTTGTGCCGTTTCACCTTTCGGTGCCGCTTTCGGGGCTGTTCTGGTCTTGTGCTATTCAAATTCGTCCCCGGCGCCTGTGTTCGCTAGTTTCGGTGGTTTATTTCCTTTCTCGTTTTTCCATCGATCAGCTCGAACGACAATGATGAGATTTTTTGGGCCTTCGTCACCGACCGAATGGGACGAGAGGATACCCTCGAAAAGTGCAAATATGCTTCCGCTGCCACGCTGACGGCCGGACACGGACCGCAAGCAATATTGGGCCCTTGGAAAATGTAGCGGGGTGAGGAGCGACTTTAAAAAAGGTCATGAAATAAGTAGGAAACACTTGTCAGTTTCTTAGTTTGCTAAAGCAAGTGGAAGGTAAATGTCCCACGCCATACGCCAGTCCGATTTTTGAGGTATGTTTTTTTGAATATTTTGCACCTCCGGAAGCCAGCTCTTCATCTGAGAAGCCATTAAATCGAAACCGGCACGTAGGCAGTCGGAGCTTAATGAAGGGTCAGTAAAGTAATTTCACTTTTTTTGCTCCAAATGTTCTAATAAACTTCGGCTTGGCTGCCTTATTTGTACTCACAATAACTTAATTATTTTTATAAGTTATTACCTCAAAATAATCATTTATTCAACAATTAGATACTAAAAAATATAAATATAGATTTTTTAAAAAAATTTTTCAATTGCATACATTTAGGCGTTCAAATATAAAATAGCCATAACATTTTTGCTATGTTCATTTTTACCCCAAACTGCACAAGGAGGGGAATAAAGTTTAACAGCTGTTCTTATTTCTCAACTACGCAGAAACACAGCACAAAACAACCATACGTAAGAAGAAGAAAATGATCAATATCGCTCGCAACAACATCGCACAGCCGCCATCGTCCGTCCACAAAAACGCGTTGCAAGTTCTTTTGAATCAATTCGTCATCGGTGGTAGCAACCATCGCACGATATCAACGTAATTGGAAGGTGGAAATCAATTCCCAATCCCGTCCCAGTACCCCTCCCCCATGTGGCTGACACCGGTGCATGACATGCGTGGGCGCACCACTGGCTTATGCCAATATTTGAATATTTTGCTTTCGCGCCCTTTTATCCGGCTTCCCGTCCGGCACCTACAAAAGCACCGAGGAGCCATCGAAGAAGTATTCAAAAGTCAAAATAAAATATTTCTCTACCACCCGTCACTCTCGGCCAAAATCCGATCCTAGTGGTGAAGCCTGCAAACAGCGTGCAGGGGTACATTTTTTGTCCTTTACTGGAATCGGAAAAAAATGCGAACGAATAATAATTGAAAATTCTCAAAATACACTCACTCTATGCAGGTGAGGGAAGCTTGCTGGTGCCGTAAAGACTTTCGTTTAGCTCGCGGGAGACGCTATGAGACGTGTGTTTTTTTTTGTTTTTTTAGGGAAAAAGGTGTGTTTTCGCCTTGTTATGACGCCACGAAGACGCTAATGCTGTGAAGTGCAAAAATAAAATGAGGTTAAATAAAAAATGAAAATTCGTAAAAATATCTAACACACATACGAGGTACAAACTGTCAATGTGGATTTTTCAACCTCAAAAAGTTGCCTACAAGTAAACTAAAAAAAAATTGACAACGATTGTAACAGATCCGATTTGCTTAGGATATTTTTTTTTGTTTCTTGAGTTGGATTTTCCAAAAAGAAAACCAGACGAGTTTCTTATTGACGCGAGTTGATGGGTGCGTACGAGAGTGTGGATACTTACAACGCATGGAGCTTCTGGCACATGACTAGCTCGATGTTGCCCTTCGTTCCACCCAACTTCGTAACCAACCAGTCTGCGCCATGATCGAACCAAGATTGATTACATGAGAGTGGAGAAAGCTGCGATATTGGTTTCTAATTCCACCAACATCCATTTGGGGAAAAAGTTGACAGTAACGATAGCTACGTAATACTAATATAGAAATCAATAAATATGGTCCCTAGGAGGATGACACACAGGTGTGAAAAGCAGATAAATATAGCAGAATGTGGAGTTGATAAAACCAGACTAGTAAATATAGCCGCATGTAAAAACGGTTATCTGCGGCTAAAATTTATGTAATCAACTTTAATTTAAGCATTTCAAATAAATTCCTGATAAACAATTAATTAAAATCTTGCTTTACAATCTTTCAAATTTGGTTTACAAGATTTTGAATAAATCACTCTCAGCACTTAATTCACAAACAATCAAAACTACTTTTACGGTTGCTTATGAACAATTTTTAAAACAGTTCCACAGTAAATCTTCTCGAAACCACCGCTCGAAGGACGCCTGCGATCGCCGCGAGCACCTCATTGGTACGATTTAAAATGCAAACACAATCTCTTTCATCGCCATTAACTTTATTTGTTTCCGAGCTTAGTTTGTGCACAAAATGTGCACTCTACCAAGCAGGCCTGCGACCAACCGGGGAAGTCGTCACGGGTTTCCTGCCTTCCGGAAGCGAGTACAGCCCGGAAAGGCACAAATGAGCCGGCAGTGCACTTGACATTCTCTCCACTCCCCTCGGCCTCCTCTCCATCGCTTGAGCTTCTTTTCCACAAATGTAATCACTGTGACGGATGCAGCATCACGGTCACGGCGTTCCGAGCTTCGGCAACTTCAATTAGTGTAAAATCTTATCATCCCTGCAAGCGGCCACGGCGTAACAGTTCGGTTCCGTTTCAGCCAGCCGATGCTTACGGTAGCGTAAAATTGGGGTTTTCTGGTAACGTAGGAGGGGTTGGCAGGAGTTTGAACTTTTACTCAAGTTTGCTCATTACGGTAGAGTTCGCGCAGCGTCCCATTTTCCGAAAACGGTCCACGACTTGGGCCTCCACTGCTTATCGTCCGTTTCCGGCGCGTTCCCGGGCGGTTTCCGACAGCTCGCGGGCAATCGCGCATTGCCCGGGGAGCGTTCGTGACCACCGAACCCGGTTCGTGCCAATGTGGCACGTCTGCATTGAGATGCATCGAGGTGGAAAAATGGTGGAAGCATTTTTGGGAAATATTATTTCACCAGTTGTAAGGTGGTGAAGTGGGCTGATAGTGGGTCGGTTGCAGCTGTTAGGATAGTGATTATTTAGCGTCAATGGTTCGACGGGCTGTTCACCGGAAGAAGCTGCATTTTGGCCGTCCATTGAGTGTTGGTTGACTGAATCTGGCGTTCATGCATTAATGATTGCGTTAGTTGTAGTGTAAATGTGCCATTTGATGTGATTCGTAAACCTTTGCCCAAAACTTCGTCTGCCACAGCAGCTTTTCCATTGTTGCCATGGTAACGGTTCCAGGAACCTACGCAACCTGATCGCCACGTTCCTTTGCCTGTGGCAGCATAACACCTTTTAATCGTAAGCATCCCGCAAGCGAACTTTGCTGCGCTACCCATCGACCGTACCAACCGGAATCACACAAAACTTTACAAGAAAGACCGCGGTATATCATGTTTCGTGCCCGTCCGATCACTATCGGGAGCGGTATGGAGTTTCGCTGTACCTTTTTATCGCCTGTCAGTGTGGAGTTGAGTTGGGCGTGGGCCACCGACGCCAGGGCGCAGGATGCGAACCTTTGCTTCCGACGCACCGGAAACACATTCCACCGGCTGCTGCTTCTGCGAGAGTTTGGTTGCTAAATTGAAAATTTAAATGAGAAAACTTTCGCAATGACACGGTTGCAAGACAGGGTAAACAGGCCTATCAAAACTTCGCGACGGCATGGCGGTGCAGAGTCGGGGGGAGGAGTGAGATAATTATTGACGATCGCGTTCGGTAGATAAATGATAATGTTATCCTGAGTAGACTGGGTGCGGTGCGTTATTTTCTTGTCCGTTGCAATCACAAGCGGAAGCGGATCTGGTCGGAGAACATTAGCGGCAATCAAAATTTTACCAGTAAAAACTGCAAACAAATTGTTATTATTGGGAAGACGAAAGCGCGCTAAGCTTAATTGCTAACAACTACACCTTATGTTTATTTATAATTTCTTTACAAAGCATATCTAATGCCGGGTAAATCGCTCATAATTGAAATAAAAATAATTTCCATTAAATGATTTTATACAGCAACCTGAGAATAAATGGTACAAGATTTAATCTCATTCTTGAAAATTTCCATGGCATAATTATTTGGATGAGTATTTTACTAGAAACTGTGAACACTTTTCGCCAAAAATCAAGAGATCGGTCGAAACAGGATACAGGATAATTAAATCCACAAAAAATTGCCTTGTTGCCCACTAGAGTCATCATGACTTAAATTCGGTGATTGGATGTTTGATTATTTATTTCTCATAACAAAGCATAATTTTTACGAATTTCTTGTAAAACGCCTCAGCCCCAGCTTCGTTCTGCATAATCGTAGACCCTGCGCAAATCGAGTGAAATCCGGAAAGAAAAACAATTGCACCAACCGTGCTAGGGGGGCTGTAATCTTATACGGTCATTATATCGCATTCAGCTAGTCATACGGCTTTGATGGAGGAAAAAAAAACGCACAGCAATCGAGCTTGTCCCGAGTGAGTAGCCCGCGACTGAGCGCGTATCGTTATCATTATCAATAATTTATGCTTGAGTTGTGTCCAGCCATTGGGGGATACGTGCTCGGATCGGAGAGAAAATTGGTGAGTCAAAGTGTACGAGCGAGTTCGTGGTCTACTTGGCAACATAAAGCTACAACATAATCACCACCAATTGACAATGGAAGCGGCTCGCTCGTTTTCTCGCCGGAACGCCCTGTTGGAATGAATGATATTGGCGCGGTAGGGTTCGCGTTCGCTTAGGAAAAATAATTGCATCGTTATACCCCATGCTCGAATTGTGACCTGCAACAACCGTGTAGTGGAGTCCCATTCGCAAGCCGTTTAATTATCCTCCGATTGTGCCCTGTACACAGTGCACCGGTGCTCGCACGTGGAACAATTTATGATCCCGAACGCACTGTCATCGATAAGCGACCCCGACTCTCGGTCGTACACGATGTAAAATTGCGAATGTAAAGCGGAGGATAATTTGTGGGCATCAAGTGGCGTGAGATATAGTATGTTTTTGGGAACATTCTTCTTCTTTTATTCCTCTCCTTTTCCTCCCTGCACGACAGGAAAGGGTGTCGTTTTCGAAAAAGCGCCCTCGCACGTACCGAGGCTGGTCGAGTCCGATGCGAATAAAATGGGTAGATAAATCAAGCCCGTGAACGTAGGCACTGCGGATGGAAACAAAAAATTCACTTCAGATGAAGACACTTTTGCCAGTTGAGCTCACTTTTGCTCACCGGAATGAATGATGAACCAAAAGCGAGCCACCCGAGCTAGGAAGCCACAGGGAGCATAACACAAAAAAAACAATAATAGACACACCGTCCCAACACGGTGGCCCGAGATCATTAGGGGTCGTGTGTTGAAATTGATAAAAGGAACATAAAATATAAAATATATCCGCACCGTTACAGCGCGGTGTTCGCAACAAATGGTTCCTAGGTTCCTGGGAGCCACCATGACTGATCTACATCCCCCGTCCCCACCAGGCTCACTTCGACGCACAGGCCTTATATCTGCAGTTTAAATCAAATTTATGTGATTGATGACGATGCCATCATTTGCGCGTTGCCGCATCCGGGAGACGCGTTCCCTGCGTGTGCGCGTGTCTGGCACGTTCCACGGGCCGCAACATAAGCGGAAGTGTAAAAGCCATTTTCTCGCGAAACGAAATGCGTGTAGGTTGCGCTTGTTTTTTTTTTTTTGTTCCCTCCTGTTATTTGCTTTCTGTCCTGCACCGTGCGTGCGACTTACGATCGCACGATTGGGGAATGATTGCGCTGAAGTGGTTCCGCGAGGCGATTCTAATTTGCGATCGATTTGTGCCGGGTTTTATTTAGAGCGATATTTTACCTCATTGGAAATCGATTTTGGGCAACGATTTTTCATGCTTCCATAGCATCGTTGATGTGTATTTAGACGATGCTGTTCTCAATGATTTATTCTGAATTTATAAAGCTCTTTGGTTCTTTAGCTTTTTCTTAATTTTTCTTTTGCTTTGTTTTTAATGTGAAAATAATACAAAAATATGGAAAAAAACAAATATTTTCCAGCCTATTTCCTACGCTGTTTATATCCCTTTGAAACAAAATATTGCATAACTTCGGGCTCATACGCTAAATTTGTTTGTGCAAAACTAAGTGATCAATATGATCGTAACTCTTTTTCTTCAATTCAATTGGATATAGCTGTATACATTTCATAAAATATCATACGCCTGTTTTAAGCATTTAAAAGTATTCAAAGCATAAGATTCGTTGTGCACAGATTCAGGCAAGTGAATCATACTGTATGATATTGACTTAAATTCATCCTACAACCAATAACCAGTACTGCAACACAAATGATAGTTCAACTTTTTATCTCCTGCAGTGAGATTTCTTCATTAACAAACAACAATGTTCAGTGTAGCAACCCTTACGGCACGTATTCTCGAATCGATACAGAACTCATCCCAATCATTTCCTTACAAACATACCCCGATTCAGTGTATAGCAGCGGCTAGGGTTTGTAGCGTAGCAAAGATTTTAGCTAAAATCAGCTCCCTTCCTCCTTCAGCTCGCTGTCTCCGAAGACGGTATGGTTATTCGGGGAAACCTGCGTACATAAGATAAAGCCAATAATGGAGATTCTCTCCTGCCCTGGTGTCTATGTAACCTTTACGTGCTGTTTCTGAGATAGTGAAGCAACTTTCGCCTGAGACACTGAATTCACGCAACTGGTTTCGGGTTGAAGGACGCATGGGTAAGGGGTGCCAAGGACAAGACACGCTTCCACCGAACGTGTCGCCCTCGATTTCACGCGAACTTTATCGAACATCGACTGTGGCGGCTGTGCTACATTCTAATGGTGGTTCCGATGCATACTAGCAAATAATCATGCTCAACTTCCGTAACAGCTCGGGCTTCAGATTTCTGTCCCACCCCGGCCGGGACAGTTTTGTTCTTCCGCTCTGAAGAATGTGGCGGGAAGAGAGCCCAGAAGTGAAACGACACGGTAGTGGATTATTATTAAAACTGATCGTCACAAAGACTTGTACGAGCACCCGGAACCTGTTGTGATTCTTGGAAAAGCGTAACGCCTTACCCGTCTTCCCCGGGTTTATAAATCTGACGTGCCGTTTCGTGCAACCGTCATCTCGCACAATTTGCTATTCGACAGCCGTATTCATAAAGGTTTTGGCTACAGGTTTGTCTGCGTGCTGATGTGCGGTGTGCGGCATGGCAACGCTGCTGGTCGATTACTTTTAATATTTTATTGGTTAACAAGAAAGGATCCTTTTCTCAGTGGATCGAGAGGGGAAGGGTGGGGCGGCGAACTAATGTACGGCAAATAACGAAACGAAGCAAATACGCAGCGCAAAAGAAAGCATTATCTTCCGGAGCGCGTGGGGCGCTTTGTGGGAGAAAAATCGTGAAAATAACGTTCCACCACAACAGCTTCCCCCTCTGCTAACCACGCCTGGTGTATGAAAATTTCCTAAAGAGGATATTCAGGATTTCAAAGCCCTTCTCCAGCGTCCCACCAGAGAAGACAGAAACCTCCAAACGCCACGCAAAAGACGGCAGGCGAACAAAGAAGCCGACCGATTTGTACCGCCGGTCCTAAACCCAAAAAAGGATCCATGCCGTTCGCTCCGGCCTTTGCCGGAAACAGGACGTGCTACGTGTCGCCAGCGTCCCACTGGTGGCGGTGATTGTGGTGTGCGGGGAAAAAATGGATCCGGAAGAAATCGAAACATCACAATGCAGAGCCGAGCGAAAATGGGATAAAAGCAGTAACGTACGATGGAGATGATAAGACGATCTCACACCAACACACTTCAAGCTCCGTCTCACTCTGTGCGTGCACGTGTGTGTGCGTGTGTGTATGTGTGTGTGTGTTTGCGGGTACTTTTTCTCCCATCCTTTTCTGTATCCTTTTGCGCCGGATTTGCTCCATTTGCTTGCGGGTCCTTGTGTTTTCATGGAAAAGCTGGGGTTTCGTTTTTGGGCAGTTTTTTTATTTTTAGTTCGTTCACTTCCTTGCCATCTTGCATTTCTTTCGCACACTTTGCACTGGAATCATATCCGTCACCGTCACCAGGCACAGGTACGAGGATGGTTCGAAGGAAAAGGAATATAATAGTATGATAAAATATTCACATATTTTGCTGCTCCGTTTTCGGCTTTTCAAAACCAACGAGGGTGACGACGACGACGGCGACGATGGTTGACGGTGTGCCCACTTATCACGCGCACACCAAACAAAAAGAAGAAGGATTCCTTCGCTTACGGTAGCCCTTACAGGATCCATACTTTCATTAGGTATCAGTTTACGTCGCTCCGTTCACTCCGGCAGAAGACACGGCAGAAGGCTTCCGTCACTTAACGCTCAGCGAATCCACCCGGGCACGGGTGGTTCCACCATTTCCACCTTCATCATCACCACCACCACCACCCCACCTGCCACTGAGAGTGCTCAAAATTACCTATTCATCATCGGAACGAACCGTTCCGTAGTGTGAGAGAGTTCCTTCGCTTCCAGTTGCTCCTGTCCCGAAACATGAAAAAGCCCATTTAGAACCGTAGTAAACTACGCTCCGCGTACCTCACGAACGTACTATTGAGATGTTTCCCATGATTTTCACATCCATCCCAGCAGGCTCACTCTAACGCCAAATCCAAGCCATCCGTTTTATCCGACCTAGGAAGGAGCGTTCAGTTTTGATTCAAACGCCGAACGCGATGTGAAGCGACTCGTCCGCCCAGCACCAGCAAGAGTCAACTACTAGCTCGCCTCTTAACGATTTTACCAAGGCCGTGTTCTTCGGACGGAGATTGACATCAATAATTTTATGCCTGCTGCCGGCGAACCAGAACGGATCCGGTGTGCTGAGCGTGGAGCTAGTTTCTAATTTGAATAACAACCGCCGGAC
>JXXA01007713.1:0-14181 GCA_000956255.1 Anopheles punctulatus
CTGGGGTCGTTACGCCAAATAGAAGAAGAAGTTGGAGTCGGGCTTCTTAGACTAGGTTGTTAGAATTTTTGTTATTGTTGTAAGCTTCCTCGTTTAAGACTAATATTTTCGCTTAAAATATCATTTATTTGTGATTGTTTTAAAGTACAATAAATTCAATAAAACGCCCCGGTTGAAGCACTCAAGTTAAACTTACTCATTTCAATGTTGTGGTTTATTTTTGACCTTAGTTTTAAATTTTTGACAATAATGTTCGATAGGAACAACAATGTTTTGTTCCACGGGCAAACGTTGTCGATTCATCATTGGTTTTTAAAAGCTAATGAGTTTGTCCTTGTACAATCGTTAAAATAAATGGAAATATTATTTTTTCCAGTTTAAATAATCCACTAATAATATGCAAGCAGGCAAGTCCTTATTTTACTTTCTCCCATGAATTTACATGAAGCTTCAATTGTAAAACGCATGCGAAAAGATACGTGCCAACGTGCAAACAGTTTTATAGGTACAATTTGTGCGCCGTTAAACACGATCTGAAGGTGCAACATATAATTTTTAATTGCAACCCTTCGCACAGGGGGCCGATAGCGCTTCGACAAGGCCCGCCACAGGGCGCATGTTTTAAAAGGATGCGGTCAGTACGTCGGATAATTTCGGTGCGCCGGCGGTCGTACAAAGTTGCACCCGTAATAGCGAGCCGAGTTTTTCGCTCTCTCGCTCAGGTAGTTAAAGCTTTTTTTTACGGGTCCCGCGTGCTTCCTGCCGTGAGTGGAGCGTTTTGGGTAGCAGCGTAAATTTCGAGCTCAACATCCCATCAGTCGGATGCCACCGAACGGTCGAGGAGGCTGCTCTTATCTTGCATCACCGATGGTGGTGAGGTGGTGGGCCAAAGCATAAAGCGCCGCTGGGCGATATCCGCGGGCTGCAGGGGGCGGTCACTGTGGTTTTTATTTTTAGTCAAGGCTTTGCGACCGTTCATGACCCCGAGCGAGCAAGCGAGTGGCAATGGAAGCGGATCCAGCGAGAGGAGACGAATTTAAGCACGCTGGCCAACCTCTCCATGAGGTGTGCGGTTTGAGGGACCTTTTTTCTGCTGGCAGCGGCTCACACACACACACCGACAGCCCAGTTTCTTGGAAGCTGATGGTACATTTTACCGAGCGAGGACAAATGCTGGTGCGAACGGTGGAAATCGAGAGAGTGCGAGCGGGTGTATGGGATGGTTGGGGTCTGGGTGAATGATTAAAACGAACGTGTGCGGGGGCGATACCGCCTGGGACGGTGATGGTGCGCCGCGGGCTCGCATTGGCATGTACTGAGCATTTTCGTTTCATCAACAGTGGTCTGGTATTGATTTAGGGCGAGTTTTTGCTGGATGCTTTGAGGAGGCTCTTTCGTTTGTTGGTTGTGTAGGTTCGGATATGATACTACCCATTTCAGCGTGTGTGTTGTTTTCCCGGAATACTACATTCAATTGATGATCCATTCAATAAGGTCCTTAATATGTGAATTCATTCAAGTGGTGATTTGCAATAATTTCGATTTTGCAATAATTTCGTATAATTTTATAATTTTATAAACAAACATAATTCTTCGAATTTTGTTCGAAAGAGACGGATCAGATTTCAATGATTTAAAGCTTTGAGAAATTTGATTGGGAATGGGCATTAATGAAGTAGAATGAAACATAATTTTAATTGCACAATTCATCAAGAAATCCTTCTACTACGTGAATTCATTTTGTCTCGACTCTATGGCTTAAGGTAATTTAAAAAAAATTAATTTAAATATGATCGAGTAATCAATTAAATTTACACTAGATAGTTTAACACATCTCACTTACAACG
Organism: Anopheles punctulatus; assembly: GCA_000956255.1. Lineage (NCBI taxonomy): Eukaryota > Metazoa > Arthropoda > Insecta > Diptera > Culicidae > Anopheles > Anopheles punctulatus. The sequence goes on from JXXA01007713.1 coordinate 1,848, forward strand.
ACTCCTATCACTTGGAAGAAATCGCACACACACACGTCGAGTGCAAATAACCGCTTCATCGCTGAGATCCGCAGTCTGTGCTCATTTTCACTGGGATTATTATTTTTGCTGTTAGCAACTCCACGCCGTCCGCGAAAGTGACCATATTTGACAGATGGTCCCGTTGGCTTGGGAGATAAGCATCGGCTTGGAGAAACCATTCTCCCCGCTTCCTCCCCACCGTACCTCGCTCGGGATCAACCCAGGGTCCCATTGAGTCAAGTGCCATTTATCACTGGCTCTAATTGCAGCGAATTAAGTATGTTTATGTGCGCCAGGTTTTGTGTTGGTCAGCATCGAGCGCGAAAGAGAGAGAGAGAGATTGGATTAGCTTGGCAAGGTAATTTTGATGACCGTTCTCCGATCTCCCCTCCCAACTATGCAGCGTCGCGATATTGACCGTGGGATACAGCGACGTCTGAGTTCCGTCGTTCCGAGCGCCAGTGATCGGCTCCAGGATCTTCAAATTTCTTCAGCTCAAGTGATGGAGACTGGGACACGAGACGTCACGAGACGTTTCGAAGCACTGGTGGTGCCGCTGGGTCCAGGTGAGATGCGATCGAACCAGCGGGACGAGCGATAAACTCCAGCTTCTCGATAAGTGGTCTTGGGATGTACGGGGGATGTGCATTGAGCGGAGTGAGAGATACAACCACACCGATAAAAAAGTGACCCTCTCCGCGGAGCTTTCAATGCTGCTTTTGTTGCCGCTCCTGCTCCACAACTACACACCTCCATTCCTCCTCCTCTTCGGGCGTTGTTGCCGATGCCGAGATGTGATCATATTATTACGCTATGATTAATCTAACTTTCACATCTCCCTCACATCTCTCCCTCTCTCACACACACACATCGAAGTACTTCGAAGTGGTATCTGAGTATGGGCTGCGCCTCATCGGGATGTTCGCAATTGTCGCGCGTTACGCTCGAAATGTTCGCCCCTCTTATCGGGGGCCTATACGAGCAGCAGGGAAAAAAGAGCGGAAAATGTATCGACATAATATCCTGTTCCACGACCGGAGACTTGGTCGGTCGTAAAATCCATACAGCGCCTGCCGAGCGGGCGGTAGCAAGTGATGGGCGGTTAGATGTTGGAAGCCAATGCCAACAGCCGTACAATAGCCTCCCATTCGGAACGATTCATCCATCACGGTTGTGCTTTACCCACTCTTTTCCGGAAGCCACCGGGATGTGGGTGAATCAGGTTTTTTTTCCCGCCGGTTTCTCCGTCGGGCGGCGTTGCACAAAATAATCACAAACCATCGTTTCCGTCCGATGCTTTGTGAAGACCTCGATAAGCGCTATCAGCTCATCGGATAAAGACCACCTTTCGGGTAAGAGCAGTCACTTTCCAACAGGTATTTCTTCGTACTGCGTAGGAAGGAACAGGTTGAGTTTGGTGTCTTATTTGTCGTTGGATGTGAAAGCAAGACTAGACCAGAGTTTCTAAAGTCTTCCTGTGACACTGCAGTCACAGAAAGCAGTCTTCCTGTGACACTGAACACATTTTCAGTACCTTTTTGTAAATCATTCAAAACAGCAAATGCATTATTCAAACCAACCAGATGCCACCAGATTCACCATGTTTCTTTTATACATTTCGATGGAAACATACTGGGCCAAGGCTCTCGGGACTTTAAATACGACCATCAGGAGCAAAAGTCTCACCCACCGAAACGCGTGCTGCTCCTCCTAATCGTGGCCATTTTTCATCCTAAACTGCTACCGCGGCGATATTTCTCGCGGCCTGTTCCGTACTGCCGCCGCAACATGAGTGAAATCGTGCAGACTATCATCCAGACCGGGGGAAGGAGTCGTCCATCTTTCCGCTGTCGTATCGTGCAGTAAGTGCTGGGGGCTTGGAGATGGGTATGGAACGGTTGGCAGGGAAAAGCGACGCAATATCGGGATATATCAGGATGTAACGAACGCGTGATTTACGGTTATTGATCTCCACACGCGCACACGCTCCTCCTAACCAACCGACAGTCGAAATCGGCGCGAATGCTCCGGTGTAGTCTCCGGAAGCCAAAGGGATGAATTTACCAGTGCATCATTCCCGGCTTACCACTAACGCCGGTGGGGAGCTGGTTTTGTTGCGTCGGCGTTGGTGACGGTGTGCGATCTCTGTCACTCCACGTGCAAACGATTCGTGAAGGACGTTCATCCCTCCGCCCGGAGTTGCGTCCGCTGGCGGAAATTCGCAACAAAATGCGAGAGAAAACAAAAACTCACCCTCACCGGTTGGACGGTTGCCATTTATCCTTTCTAGCTGGCTCAGACTTGTTTTTGCCCGGCCGTGCCGTTTGGAAGGTGGAAGAAGGATTTAATGCTTAGTGACCTGTTCCTCCTACCCGGCCGGATCGGGGTGATTAGACGACGAGGGTTAAGTGAGCAGGGTTATTCCTCCCTCTCTACATAGAAAAGGCTCCCAGCTAGTTTGACTAAAAGGACTAAACACTGTGGGACGGGATTGGCATGGTGGGATCAGATGGGTAGAACGAACTTACCCGCTTACAGTCAGTGGTTCGCAGTTGAGTTATGAAAATGGCAGTCGAGCCATGGGCGATAGGGAAAAAAAAACTCGGTACATTTTTGGCCACTAATTTCGGCCGTCGTCGCATTCCTTTGCAACCGTTTGTCGGCAAACTCTGTATCCCTGTGTTGCTATTTTCCGGGCGTGTTTTGGGTGAAGAATTTTTTCGCCTTGCGGTGTAAGAAGGTGTGTAGAAGAAGGAAAGCTGTGCGGGCTGCTACCGTGCTTCTCCCGGTCATCGAATTTTATTTATCTGTATATAATTTTTCTCCCGATGCTTCCTTATCCTTCTTCCGGTGCTTTGGTCGGGCATCAGGCGAAATTGATGCCATAAATTACGTCACTCGCTAAACGGTTTTTCCGTTCGCAGAGAATCGGTGGAAAATCGATCCGCTAATGAATCAACAGCGCCGTCGGGTTGGGTGTTGGATGGAAACATTCACCTCCATCTTCCGTAAAACAGCAAACGGTTTTTGGATGAAACTTGCCCGAATCAAATGTTGGCGAAATATATTAAATAGATCCCAAACTCCCTTGGTGAGCGGGAACGAGGAAGTTGCCGAGTGATGGGAGTCGGCGAGGGAGGGCGAAGGGAAGGATTAGTATTTATGTGGCGCTGATTGCAGTAATCGGATGGCGATAAAATAGTGGCGCACAGGAGTTTTTGCCCGTTGCTCACTGTCTGGTCCGCCGGCGGCAAAGTTTCCGAGGGCAACCAACCCAGCGAACGCAGTTATCCTGTTGTGATTAAGGAGTAGCGCGTTTGGAACGTCCCCCTTTCGAATGCGGGTGGCAGAAACACGCTTGCTTTATGTCCCGGGAAAGATACGCCGGTTTTCATGCAGGATGTTTTTAATCCTCCCGGGGGTGGCTCGCCGTGCTCCTCGGTGGTTGTCGGTGGTTTGGAGTGGTTAGTTTTCGCCACCGGACACGAGGATGAGCATGATGGTTTGTTTTGTTAATTACTTTAGTTATTGAATGAGTTTTCGACTTCTGGCGGTGCGGTTTTGCTGTGGTGTGTGGCAGCGGCCTGTGCGGGTGTTTCACTGTTGTGTTTGGGCTTTCCGTTTTAATGGCACTATTTGGAGCGGAAAACGGATGCGCGCGTGTTGATAGCTTATGTTTTCAGGCTAGTAAATGATAGCATAAATACCTCATTAATCAACGTTAGTTTTTGTTGTGGACGATTAGGTTCAGCACTGTTTGGATTTTGTGATGGTTCTGGAATAAAAAACATGATATTTTTGTCAACTTTGTGTCATTCAAAGAGAAATAAAAGAGTAAATAGCTAGGGCTTCCTTGTGTTGAAAATACTAGTTTTGTTGTGTTTTTTTTTGTTTTCGTAATATTGATTTTATAGATTTATTTGTCTAGAAATGACTTGTAAAGTCAACTGCTAACAGATAAAAGTAGAAAACAGCAATATAATTTTTTTTTGAGAATTAAATGAAATCATAAAATTTGTATATCTTTTTTTTTGCAAAATTTGAATTCATTGGAAAAGTTTGAATTTTTCGTTTCAAATTGATTTCCTATGGAGACGTTGCAAACTTTGTTACCTGCAGGCTTTTCGCGTTACATTCATCAAGTTGCCAGGCGAAATCTTTCCCCGACCTTGGCCGGAAGCTCAAAGGCATTCAGATTTTACTACTTCATCGTAGCGATCGATCAATCAAAACCCAAACCGAATCACGAACCGTGGGGCAGCCCGCGATTACGACCGGTACCCGTCAGGCGAAAGGGCCAACGACATAGTTTAGCTTTCGCTGACAGATTTGTCTTCGGAATGGAAGTCGGAAAATGGATCTACTGCTGCTCGTTAACCTTTCTGGCCAGCCTGCCGAAGTCAGCGCCGACTGCCAGCGGCTTGGTAATCCGTCCGTCTTATCGGCTAATGGCGGGTAGTTTTGCGTTGCCTTGCATGCACTTCCTTTGCATCCCACACCTTCGCACCCACGCCTTTGTTGGACCGAAACCGAAAGAAACGAGACAGAACGTTGTTTGCGGATGGCAGCAGCACGAGCTTGTATTGCCGTTTGCCAAAAGGAAAACGAGCATTAAAAAAAACCGCAGTGGCACAGCGTTTGTCAACTTGGTTCCGATGATTGACTGCCAACTAGTCTGCCAACCGACAGCGCTGTCAGAAGGTTGACGGAAAGCGGGGCGGTAAGCGTCCAATGGGAATGACAATTTTATCGTCCGTTCTTCTTGGTTTTGGGGAATGCGACTTTTTTCTACCGTGACTGCAACTTTGTTGCATTGGTTGGTTTGTGTGCTCCGGTGAGCGGAGATGTCATGGCCGCGAGTGCGCGGGTTGGCACGACAAGACCGCAAGAAAACATCAACAATCCCTCAGCGCGCAACGTATGACAAAATGTGCGCCTCATTTCCATATCATGACTGAGTCATGGCGGCTTGTTAGCATAGATGATCGGTTTCAGTCACCTGCGCCCGGTTGTAGTTGAAGCGCACAGCAAGGCGTTCGAGGAAAGCGGTTTTCCGTGCTGTGTTTGGATGCAACGAATGCAGACGCTGGCTGCGCCTGCTGGTGAATTATTTCTTGCTACAATTATTCAAGCACGAAACAAAGAAACATCAGGCCACAACAACTTGCTCGTTTGCGAGTCGCTGGAAAAGGTGGTTCAAGGATTAAGTTTCAATTAAGGACGGAAGGCAGCAATCGGAACGGGGCTGCTGTGCATGATTATTTGCATTACATCAACTACGAACTAAGAGCGCTCTAGGGGACCTCTGGTAGGCTTTGGGCAAACGATACTCTTGATGCAGCCACAGAGGGCGCGTGCTAAACAAATATAAATGCGCGCGGTGTAAATCCATTTTCATCGAGATTCGATTAACGGATAGAAATATGCAATTGGAAGTTTAGAGGCATTTGTCTGCATTTGTAGATGCCCCTGAGCACCATCGTTCTTCCGGCACTGACTGGAATTATGATCAAAGATAGAAGTTTAATTCTTTCGCTTTAAATTAGCTTTCTACGTTTCAAAGGATCTTTCTTCCAGGAGCTAAACGCTACAAACGCTTGTATCTTCATCTTTTGCATCGTTCATTCATCGCCACAATTTCGGGGCACCGCTAGCGCGTTGGTTTTAATTTGCGTCCTTTATCGCAAGATCCATTAAGATGGCTCCGGAACGCCGTGCAGTAGTTGCCTTTTGCCAACGAATGCAAATGCTAATTTTCGCTGGCCAACCTTGTGGCATGTTTGCTGATGCGCCAACAATGACGACGACGACAGATGGCTGTACCCGGGCCTCGTGCACACACGGCATTATCGGCCGGCATATCTGTGGGCCGAAGTGTGGTGTAGCATGCCAGCCGGTAATCACCCGTTCTAGGCGATTACAGGTTGAGTGTACTAGGACTAGGTTTGGCATGGTGCGAACGAGGCGTTAGTGGAGCATGTGTACTCGGCCGTGCCGCGGGTCCTGGTGAAACTTTGTGCTACACCCGCGCCGGTCGTGTACCGCAGTCGATAGAGATAAACCACGTCACTTACGTCATCCGTTTCGACCCGATAGCGTTTCATTTCAACTAACCATTATTCGTTCCGTGGCTCCTTCTACCAAGTATGATGGTTTTTGTTTTTTTTTTGTGCGGCAAAAGGTTTTGGCGCGGTCCTGAGCAATGTTATTGGTATGATCTATATTTGATCACACCATGGGCATTGGGGAAGGGTATCGATTTCGCGTGCGAACACGGCAAGGTTGTAACATCACGTCGGTAGCTTACGCCCCGCAAAGATATTACACGCTCCTGCCCCTGTTTTGAGCCAAGGATGTATTGGTCCTGAACACCGTCAAATCGAACTCGGTGGATAAGAATTGTTAAACATTGTCGTTAATCGAATTTTGCCATCCTGGATATGCCGCGCCAGTTCCAAATGGCCACCTGCTATCTACCCAATTTGTGTCAGGAAGAGAATCACTGGAAGGTGGCATTGATTGGAAACCGTCCCGAGGTTCGAGCAATCCAATGATACCACGAACACGAAGTAAATATCCATACGGTGTAGTAGGTTTTGAAATCCGCGTACTAAGTACGCGTAGGTACGGTTGATCGGTTTGATGTAGATGCATTCGTCCGCTTGCAATTGATGCAATGCCGCTGGTGGTGTACGAGAATGTTTACCGCGCACTAATGAGATTTGTAAAGAATCGACGCTAAGCGGACTAACGGACTACGCAAAACGTAAACCATCCGCACCGTTCCCAGGGTATGTCGGCGAGAGTCGTGCAGCGTATGTCCATCTAATGTCAGCCGTGGAAGTTGCGTTGGAAAGATCTTCACGCGATGGGTATCAAAACGCTCTCTAGCACGCTGTCGCTTTCATGGCTGACGGGTTGGCTACCTTTTTTCGGTGCGATCGGTTCGTGAGTTTCGCAGCAGGTCGCATCGCCTTCAGGACTATGAAATTCGTCCATCGACAGCCGTACTGTGGTCCGCCGGTGGATCGAAGATCAAAGAGTGTTGATTTCCAGTTCAATCGATCGGCTACACTCTCGGCTTCCTAGTTGATCAACCTATACCTTGCCACCGTCGGTATAATGTCCGACTTGGTCCGGTGGTGATGAAAAATGATTCATTATTATTTCATTAAAGAAAAACGGTGTCCGTTCTTGTTGCGGCACTGTGCTCTAATGATCCACCGCTTGGATCCGGATTACGGCCACTAGGAGGTGGAGGGTTAGCTGGTTGGATCAGTCGAGCAAGATACGACGACTCCGGCGTTTGGTCGCTACTGTTACCACCGTGTGTTAGCGCAGTCGGTAGCCAGATTGGCTCTCACCCATCGACATGGGCGATCGATTAGAATGGCTTATGTTCCTAGCTCCCTGAGCTCCCGGCAGCTCAGCTCGCTACGCTGATTGCTGGGAAAGTTTTGAAATCTTACATCTGGCTTGCTGCTTCAGATCACACTCTCGTAGACGACGACGACGACGACGAAAACGATCGACAACCGACTGGACGGCGGACGAACCAAGAACCAAACTAAGGCGCACACTGCCTACAGCCATGAGAATCAACGGGGCCCAACGCGGAACACTGTTTCGTTCGTTTCGAAACGACGATTGAAATCGTATCTCGGGCTCTAGTAGCGCAGGGATGGCAGGTTTCGTTTCCCTAACGAGCTCGGCGGCGCATGCATCAAGCCATAGGATGGTCTTTTTTTTTTGCTGCTCTGACAGCCATCCGACCTGCTAGGAGTTGTATCGGATAATACCTGTGCGATCGTTACAGCGGAGCAGATTGTTTTTTTTCCCTCCCGCCATCATTAGGATGCCCGCCTGTGCGCTGGGAAAAGGATCGTAGAGGATTGCAGCCTCCCACAGTTGGGAGAGGTTCGAGTTACACGCATTTGACGGTGGGTTTTGTGCGGCTCCGAAGCCGGTGGGAGAAAAAGAGAAAACAAATATGGTGCTTTTCTTCGCCTGCCCCTAGCTTGGGTGTGTGGAGGTGTTGCTCTGGATCGGGGTTGTTATCCAATAGGTTGTGGTCCGGAAGTGAAAGGGATTAGCAAACGCTGCGTACACGTAGATTTGTGGTGTGTGTGTGCGCGCTCGCGCGATTGGGGCTAGTTTTTATTCCCTACAGCTTGCCGGCAAATCGGTGGTGGAGCCTTGAGCCCATTAATCAATATTATTAATCCAACCCATCATCCAATAGCTGATGAACGGCAACGTCGATTCGGTAGCAGGAAAACGTGGGGCTGGGCCGGACCATTTTCTGAAACGTGCAGATTAACTTTGCGGCGGACAGTTTGGCGTGGGTGTGGTGAGAAAACTTAATGGTGGGAACGTATTTGTGGTGTAAAGCGAAGGAAGTTCACCTTTCAATTAGTGCTGATCTGGATGATGTCTGATAAGAATACAACCTATCGAGGCATGGTTCAGTATGGGGCGCATGCTGAGAAGCTATCAAACTTTCCGAATTCTCTTCCGAATACGTGTGTGGCTGGCTTGCTCCGCAATGCTTCCATTATCAGGGTGGAATCTTCAAAGTCCACATCAAAGCACCTACTCCAATAAAGCGAGACTTCGTATGTTTGTGGTTGTAAATATTTAAACAGCAAATAGATTGTGTTTGCGCTAGCCAAACACACGCTACCACTGCTAGTTCGCTGGCAAATAATCGTTCGGTTCTTGTTACACATTTGCCTACTGATAACGTGCCATCTCGGGGGTTAAGTTTTTTTTTGCTCTCATTGTGCCGCCCGACCGTTTCACACGCTCGCAGAGATTATTTAGATCACAGGTATGGCTAGTCGGTGCCATAGTAAGAGTTGGCGGCACTACCTCCAGAACACATTTGTATCAATATTTACCGACCGGTGTGCGAGCGTTCCATTGCGTCCCGACGAAGCCGGAAGGCATATTTACTTTGGTCGCATGATAAGCTCGCTTGGTTTGGGCGTGAGAAGCGTGGGCCAGTGAAGAAAAAAAAATATGACAGGAAAAACACCCTTATCCTGTGGCGCTAAGATAAGCCACCGGCACACGACTCAAACAGCCGGCAATCTCTTTGATGATGGTCAGACTGAAAGGGATGTTTCCGGTGCGGCGACTGATAGTGGTGCTTATCGGTGTGCTCAGACTGCTTGGCGCTTGGCGGTGAATAGCCGAGTTGATAACGACACACCAACCAGCAGCTCGGGGGTTTTCTGTGCCAAAGTTTTCTGCTGGACCGCGCATCTTGCTTGGTTCTTTTGCTTGGCTGGTATATATTTATTTTTTTACCGAGTAAAACACTTTCTTTGTTTCTCGTACGATGCTTCCGCTGGTTCCTACGAACAAGTCAAACCTTGAAACGCGAGTGAACAAACGTTTCCTCCCAAGGTTTATATCTTCCAGCAGGGGGGGAGCACGTTATTTAAATGCATTTTTGCCACGATGGTAAGAACGCGCCACACAAGCAGGTGAGCAATATCAGCAACAAAAGCCTTGAGTGCAATTTGTTCGTCTGAAGTGTTCCAGTAACTGTTGGAGAACTGGACGCAAACCGTGAAGCTCGGCAAAGTTCTTGGAAAAAGTTCGGCCCATTGTTCCTTGCCTCACTGTCCGACAATGGGCGAGGGATAAGAATCGGTGCGGAGATGTCCGGGCGTGTCCCTGTCCCCCCTAGTGCCTTAATTGAAGTTGGGAAAATAGCTGCACCAAAGGTACCAACTCTTATGACGCTTGACGCGTAATTATTTCTTAATTATGGTTCATTTCAGGTTGGCCTTTCGCTGATAAAGTTTGCTCTCATCTAGCAACAGCTTGCGGATCGCCTTAGCGGTAGTCTACCGATTAGGATCCACATCCCAAGTTACGGCATTTTATCCCCTTGGAAACTCTTAAAGGAGTGCTTTTAAAATTTTTGCACACGTTCTACCGGAGCTTACTTTGCACGCCGTAAGGAGTTTGGAAGTGATTATAAGTCTTACCATTCATTACTGTCGCGAACATCCTTGCACAACAGGGTGCTAAGTACGCATAAGCCTTCGTTGGACCCTCTCGGAAGGTATCGCAGACAGCGGCAAACACTGACGGGCGTGTTGTCATGCGCCAGTAAATCGAATCCTATTACCGACGCCCACGGGCACTTCAAAGACTGAATATTGCCCCATTCACACGGCCCATTCACAACGGCGTTGCAGAACCTTTTCGCGCCACAAACCGAGGTCCCGGTATGTCAATAGCAGCACGATTGTGGGTTAGGAAGATGCCGCCACCACCAGTGGCCGCTCAATGCAATGTCTTTCAGTTGAGGGATTTGAAATATGACGTTGAAGCGATTGCTGCCGCCGACTTCACGGTTTTCTGGCAGCCCCGGCGTGCACTTATCAGCCAGCAACCGTTTCGAAACGGCCCGGTTTTTTTCTCATCTGCAATGACCGACGCGATGTTTCAATGTTCTCACTTTGAATGCTTCGGCACGACGAGTGCCGCGACGAGTGTATTATCGCGCTTAACAACACGATCTATTTGCTACAAATCGGTCCGTGTTTGATGTTTATCCGCGATGCGAGAGTGATTGGTGAGTGGGCGCTGGGGCCCTGGCCTTCGAGTTCTATCTCCCCCATTCCCGATGGCGCATTCACTCTGAAGATCTGAACGCCTACGTACACGTGGCGACAGCAGCCAGCCGCTCGTTCATGAGATAACGTTCACCTCCCATCCACCGGAGACCCTCACACGGACGCGGGTGATTAATATTGCTGCGATCGAAATCGAAATCAAGTGCGGCACAGTCATCATCGCGTCGGACCAAAAGCGTGTTGGAGGCTGCGGCAACAAGCAGCGCGACGTTTGCTTGCGGCCGCTTCTTGACCTGCTTTTGGAAAATTAAAGACCCAACAGGCTGTTTGGAGTGGTTGGGGGGGGGGGGGGAAGAGATGGGGACGCAGCAGCGATCCACGACAAGAACGAAAGTGGAACATGTTTTGCGTGCGTATGTGTATTTTCGGAAAGGGAAGAAAATCATGCCCCCGAGCACTGCTACCGAGCACTTCTTTTGCTGCCAAACACGTTTCGCCGTCCCACGTCATCTTTAGCCGAAGTCGAAGTTGTAGCCCGCCGGCATTTTACGATTGCCGTGCTGTGGTGCAGCAAAGTTTTGCGACTTTTCGCAACAACGAACGAGTAAAAACAAAAAAAAACAGCTTCGTTCCGAGCCCCACACAAGATCGATATATTTGCATCGACGAGCGTGCGGGCTAAGAGGGCCCTCTTCAAAATCGTTCAGCACTGTGGCTCCAGGTGCCCGTGGAGCGTGTAAAGATGATTGCTACCCTGGCAGACGGCCACAGGTTAAGGTCTTGTCTTCCCACCCGAGGATACGGCGGCAGGATGTCGAGCGCGTTGGGTTGGGTTTTGGGCAGAAGAATCATTCAACACTGAATCGGTAATGAGGTGTGCTTGCCGGTCCGCCGGGTAGCTGACTATGAATGGAGCATCCAGGCGAAAACCTTACCTTCGGGTGGAGGGATTTTCTTCGCCCAATGCGGAATTGCTGACACCTGATGGTGGTGGGGTATGCAAATGTGATTGATGAATGTTTTGGTTGAATCAGAGAAGTTTCCGAGCGATTTCCTTACCGATAGTGAGGGCTATGCATAATTAGAGTGAACGGGCCCTGAGTCAGCGCATCATGGCTTTATGTAGTCCTGGCCATTCAGATCCAATGCACAGTTGAAGAGACGTGGTGGTACGTCAATGGGATTTTGATTTGGAAGTCAAAAGGGTATGAACTAGAGTTGGAAATATCGTTCCCAAACGATTAGGTGCAAATTTTAAGTCATCCAGGTTATTGGAATGCTCAATCTTGTAGCAAATCAAAGCCAAATGTTAGAGACGTTATCTTCTGAGAATACTTTTGTTACTAAACAGATGAATAAACACTTCAAAAGTCTTCGCTTTTGCAAAAATATGTCAGTACAGAGGGCTTCGTTCTATTTCCAACATACTATATAAATGTCTATTTACTTTTCTTCTTTTCTCTTCTCCAAAGAGCCTAACATTTTGTCCTCTTGGTTCGTTATCAACGCCAGTCGTTTCGATTTATTGTTAGGTTTGATAAGTTAAGATTCATTACAAAGCTAAGTATTCCGTTCAGGTCTTTTAGAAGCTAACTAGTTTCAGCTAATAATTTTGAAAAAATTCCAGCTCTCGAAAAATTTAAACACTAAGAGCTGATGTTTCATAAACGTGGAACTTCTCAGTATACAATTGGAACTAACGTTTATCATTTCGCCAT
>JXXA01007725.1:0-18096 GCA_000956255.1 Anopheles punctulatus
CTCCTCCCGACGAAGAAGCTACTGGAAGTCCCGGAAAACCTTCGCCGCCAGTTTAACTGAACACATGGAGGGACAGAAGGAACAGAGGAAAATAACAAACAAGTCGACCTGGTTACCACCTGGTTCGGTTCGTAGGAAAACGCATTTCCTGCACAACAGAGCTTCATCTGGAAAAGAAAGTACATGGACGGTGCATCTCCATTCTCTTCTTCGGGAAACGAGCGCGTGCCCGCCGAACGCAAAGATTGATTTAGTCCGCACGACGTATAAGGAGGCTACTTAACTCGGTAAAATTAGCTACAAAATCTCATCGCTATCGTCACGACCAGATCGAGCGGGAACTAGAGTCATAAATTTTGCATCCGAGAGCCAACCAACCTACTGCAGCGTGGTATTGCAGTCTTGGGCGTGGCTCGGACCGACGTTCGTCGTCGGGTGGGAGGGCGGCATTATTTCACAAGCAATGTTTACGTTGTAATAAATTGTAGCAATAGCTTTTTCAGCCGTTTTTTTTTTCTTAGTGAGGAGCGCACCATACTTAAAAAGAATGCAAATAGACTCCTCTGTTGAACAGTCCGGGTAGTTGGTTAGTGATGATTGTTTCTTTCCTAATATTTGGGCCAACTGAACTATATTCTTCGGCATTATTTTTTTTTACGCCAATAGAAAAATCGTGCAGAGATATATTCACCAACAGGCAAGACATTGTTTGCCGGCGCAAATAAACACATTTCATTGTGCTTGTGACGCTGCAGATAAGCAATCAGTCCGGGACACGGTTGCCGTACCCTTCCCGCACTGTTAGGGAAGCATAAACAACTCAAGACCGCGCATGAGGCATCCATTTACGAGCTATCTGCACGCGCAGATCTTAGCGAGCGTGTATTTGTCGCTTTTTTTTCGCTTACCTTTCCACACCACGTCCCCTTTGAACTTCGCAGTCACCGTGCGCAGGGTTGCGCGGATTTGAGAACGGAATCTGTCGCCATCGTGGTCGTCGTCACCGCCGTCACCAGCGGCTCCGGATGTGAAGACATTCGCGGCCAAAAACGTAACTCACTTTCCTTCCGCACTCGGGACGGGGAAAAATAGTCAAAAGGCAACGGAACATCAGTTTCCCACATGACCATACCGGTCTGGCATATGCGTGATTCGCGTTTCGTGCGCGAGGTTATGAGGTACGCTACAAAATATAACCGGCCACGATTAGCCTTTTCTCGGGGTGATAGAGGGACGGCTCTATCCGGCCACGATGGGGCGGGTTTTTTTTTTAATAGAAATAATAAATTTCATCGCACCGCTCAGCACGCTCAGTGCATCCATCTGTGTCCGTTGCGATGCATTCGAAGACTTCGGTGACGACCGTTTGCTTGCGGTTCGATAGTCTTATCCGCATCGTCAACCCATGGGTTTGCGCGCACCGGATCCCATTGGGTGCATGTTGCGGCGAATGTAAAACATGGTCCGGGAAACGCAACAACGGCAGGAATAAAAAAACCTGATCCCTCCTCCCCTCACGAGCGTTGCGGTTGTTCGAATAAAGCGAAGGATATTGCCCGACCAGCTCCAGGATCGGGAGTGGAAAACATTCTGGTGATTTGATCGTTGGGCGGATCACATTTTCTTCGTAAATCGGGTCGAAGAAAGGGTTAGTTTTTGTTAAGCTATTTTGTTTTGCTTGGTTGAGATTTCACCCTTTGGAGGTGGCACTAGCAACCGTTCCGATTATCTGCGTTCGTTATGTTTTTTTTCTTCTTTTTCTTCAAAGTGACACATTCTGTGGCTTAGGCAGGATTCAGGACGGTAAGGTAAATCGGTAGACCAAATTACAGAGTAAACCAGCAGCCCCAGACGAGAGCCGTCGTGGTTGTGATTTGATCGGTCACATTAAAACAATCCGTTGCCTTTTGCGCAACGCGTGGAAAGCTGCGACCGTGGTCATTTCTCTTTATCGTAATCAGATCCCTTAAAGCGCAGAAATAAACACGGACACACATACACAGCTAAACCCGGCGCATTGTTTGATAGGGCCCACGATTGGCAACAGTGAAGGCGAAGAGAAAAAATATAAAAAAACAATCTCCAGCACTGAACTCAAACGACTTCCCATTTCATCGATCAATCATCCGAAAGATCACGCCCACGATTTGAGGACCGTTGCTTTCGGTGTTGCACGAAGGGTCCGGGCGGAAGAATGGGGGTGGCAGCCGGAGGAGCAGGCTCGCTGGATTTGTATAATGATCGTTGGAAACTAGAAACCACCGTGGTTTCCCACCCACCGCACTGGCACACCGTGCGTTTGTCGTCGCGTAAAGGGCCATCTGGAACGCTTGCCTCTCGCAACCGAAGCAGCAATGAAAACACAACAACATACTTAGTGCGAGAAGTACGCTGCCGAGAGAAAATATCGAGAGAAAAACACATCAACATGAATGCTTTAAACGCCACGGTGCACACTTCGCCGGTAGTTAATTTAATATTTATAATCAATAAATCGTTAGATAAATTGCCCCCGATAGAGGAATGAGCTTTTGTCCCGTGCGCAGTTTGCCATCGTGCGGGGCACGGGTACGGATCGTTTGTTCGCGCTATTTACGATCGTCCCGATCGATGCGAATCCCGGTCCTCGCCCCAGTGCACCGGGACGGCCTAGGAAGCTTGCTAAGACAAAGCGAACGAAAGCGGTTGCGATTAAAGGCGATTTTCGTCTCTTCGTTGGCGTATCACGATCATGACTGCTATCGATCGAATCGGAACTGGCCCCGCTTGCACGCAGAGGATGGCAGAAATGGATCTTCCACTGCTACTTCAAGGTATCTTCATATCGGGACGGATAAATACATCTGGGCGATAAAAGTGGCCCGTACGCGTACCTTCAGGGGCATACGCTTGATGAAGGATGCTAATGAAGACAACGGGCCGCTAAACAATTTCCATCAATGTTGACCCGAGCGTGTGTAAGCTACACATTAACGCGTAGATAGTGCTTACAATGTTGTTGTTGCTTATTCCAGGGAAATCTGTACCAAAACTGTGCTTTTAGCGAGACGATGCGAGCGACGGTTGTGAAGAAAAGATGTAAAAAGAAAGTGTTTTCGATGGAGTTGGTTCTTGAAAACACATTCTAAACGTGCCACTTGCAAGGTTTTCTGCATACGATAGCTCCACCAGGGTCGCAACGTGGTCAAGGCGAGGTGTTGGGAAATATTGTGCAAAATCTTAATTTTTTATATTTCTTTTTGGTTCCTTGCGATACTGGCGCATTTTCGTAAGCTTTATTTTTGATCCGTTGCACACCTCGGTGTCATGTTCACGTTATAAAATACGTTTACCAGAGCCTAGGCTAGTGGCGAGTTTTCTCATTTGCACATATTTCACATCACGTAACACTCTCAGCGCATTGTTATGTTAATCAGCAGTTTTGCGCACCACCACCGAACATTGTTTTTTTTTTATGCTGGCGCGCTCGTCTCCTAATCGACTGATGCTAATGCCGGTATTGTTCGCGGCAGACTTTACGGGCTTTTATGATGAGCAAATTTGGGCCAGTTTTCACCCGTGCCGCAGCGCAGCAGTGACGGCAGTGAAAACTCCCGAGCCAGCCGCCCGGGTCGTACGCCCGACAGTGACGTGCCGGCAGAAAGGTGAAGATCGTGCCCTTTTCAACTCGCCAACACCACTCCGCTTAAATGCTGGTGTGTTTGCAAATTGGTGCCGAACGATTACGCCACTTGCTCGCCGGTGCGGCTAGAGCGGAGACAGCGTCGTTTTTATATTTTTGGCTGATTCTCGCACCCCGCTCCGTTGGCTTAATTTCACCGCGTTTGTTGTGCTGGTCATCAGCGGAACTTTCCCGCGCGGCAGCAGCACGGAAAACTTTATATAATCAACGCGCCGGACGATGTGGGTGCCGCATTTCGACATGTCGCTTTTGTTTTGTTATTTTCCGCCTGAAAGTTGCTTATTTATTTGCGCCCGGTTGCAGGTCAGCAAGCGCACCCGGCACGTGCTGGCACGTTTGGCCCGGTGGAAAGCGAGCGCGAACTTGATCCGGAAGGCGAGAGTGGTTTGGGTTTGTTTACGAACGGCGTGGGAACTGTGACTGTTTCGGGTTGTCTATTTAATTTTTTTTTGTGCTAACGCTAGTTTCCGCTTTTATTACGGCGGTTTTTCGATGGGTGTGGTGTTACGTGTTGATTAGCAGCAGTTGTTTGATGATCGCATCCCAAAAACATCCCCCCCTCCCCCTGGATCGGTGAATGCAATAACGAACGCTTCGTTAGCTGATGACATTGATTGCCACGAGTGAAGGTGCATCCGATGATAAATGAATCGCAGTCAGAACAAAGTACAGTTTGTTATTTTTATATTCTTAACAAACAAACACGATCCCGGTGAGCGGAGTTCCATTGCTGGAATGCATTTGTTATTTACAAAAAAAAAAGTTTCCCAACCTTCATCCGGTCGTTTAAAACATCTTCGTTTAGCGAAGTTATAAATTTTTAACGTCTTCCTCACAGGCCCCCCACAAGTGGTTGTTTGAAATACGTTTGTGGGGCAAAACGGCATGCTAACACGCGATGAATACAGAACGGAAAAGGTGCAGATAAACGTGTGCTTCTATAAGAGTTCCGCCCCGGACCGTGCGGTCACACTGCACCGCCAGGGAAGAAGACGTCCAGATATTTCGCGCAATTAAGCAGTCACCACACGACTCCCTTGACCGTTTTCAAGGAGACTCATCCAGCATCCGGCGGTCAAACGAACCGGGTCCGGCACCACACGCGGGTCAAACTCGGAATTCCACGAACACTGAACCACAAACCGCGGCTGTCGATAGCGGAGAGCAGTCGATGGATTTAGCAGATTTTGCACCCTGCCCATGCAGGCAGGGCAAAAAGGGAGCCGCGTGCGTGTGTACAACGACTTCTTACTTCTAGCACCACCCTCGAGGCAAGCGTGTGAAAAGTGAAACGCATAATTATGCAAACATTAAAATACAATAAATCTGGGCAGGATTACCGCGTGCGTGGTTCCCGGAGGGGATGAAAATCAAGGACCCTGCACCCAGTCAGCAGCTTGACGGGATGCTTCTTGAGTGAATGTCCTTGGAATGGGACGCGCCGGCCGATCGGGTCGTATCCATTCATCTTGAGCCGTTCCTGTGCAAAGTGCATTACCTCGGTTTGGGCTTCGGGCGATGGTGTATTGGTCCGGCGAAGCTGTTCTGGTGGGCTAGCCGCATGCTAGGCTCGTCGTCGAACTGACGAGTAGATTCATGAGTCAGGATTTTCTTTCAAGTAAAAGTGAAGTTCTGATGGCAGGGACGGCAACGATTCTCTTCAACCAAACACCACGCCACGCACGAAGCATGCCCGGCCATTAGCTTGATTCTTTGTTTGCCTTCTCCGATGGCATTTGGTTCACATTGCCTTGCCTGTGACAGCCAAGAACCTCCGGTTTAGCTCCACAACAATGTACCATTATTGATGCACTGACGCAATGCTCGGCACTGTATTTACGCAGTGAGGGTGGGGTGCGAACTTGATCGTTACCGGATCGACGGCCACGCCGTAATAGCACACGAAAATCTCGATTAAGCAATATTCGCCGCCCCAAACTAGATCGCGAGAAAGAGCGAGAGTGACGCCGTGACTGCGGTCTGCAGACGGCTCCACCCGTAGGCAAACGTCGCGAACTGAATACGCTCGATTGTAGCAGTGAAACCGACCGGCTAAACTTGCGCGGCAACGGAAAATATCGCCCGCGGAAAGCGTTCCGCAGATAAATGGCTCATTGTCGGTTCGATGGTTCGAGGCCATGGGAGGAAGTATAGGACCGTGCATCGTTTTCGTTGTTGTTTTTTTCTTTTTTTGTTTTTTGGTTAGTTCCCCACAGCTTTGGGGTTTTTGCCTGCGCGTGGGAGACTCAGGCTCAAAATTGGTCAAGCTCTAGCTCTATTTCGTCCGCTTCTTCGATCCGTCCGTTCGCCCCGATCGGCTTCAAGATCATTAAAAAGGGAAAAGAAACAACGTTTGCTAATCTCGTGGCGCTAGATTTCGGTCCGCGTGCCAACATTCTGGTCCAATGGTTCCGAAGCACGCCATACTCCCATCAGCAAACCACTTCAAACACCGGCGGGACACACATCGGTGTGCATCGCACCCATTGCTTCATTGCGAGCGAGAGTGAAGCGTTGAAAGTGTGCAGGAAAATGATAGGCATATGATCGGTTCGCTGGAAATGATTGTGGCCCGTGCACCTAGCCGCTCGAGACGCTGCAACTCGGGCCTGGCGTGAAAGTGAAATCCACCGGAGTTCACCCCGGCACACAGGAACCGGTCACGGTAATTGGTACGAGATCCAGCGTATCGCATCGCGTGTGTCCATCGCTTTGCGCTTGCTGTTCGTCGCCACCCAGTCGTCGACGTGGCAAAGATCCCAAAAACCTGCATGGGAAGTTTGCCACGGAAGGATTTGCCACGACAGCAGGCAGCAGTGTACAGCTCTACCCGATCAGCGCTAAGCGAACTTTGCTGTTTATTTCCAGCCTCATTTGTGTTGATCCTTTTTTTGTTGTGCATTTGCGCCGTAAAAAAAAAGCTCGATCTCTTAGTGACAAGATTGAGGTTTTGGAGGTTTTATTCGCTTTCTCGTCGGGCACGATGGTTTGGACGTTTTACGGGCTGATTTCCGATTGGCTTTCCGCTGGCTTCGAGCTACATTGGAATCGATTCTGAATGCTGGATTATGCATACGGCCCAGTTAAACTGAGCGACGATGAGCGCAGGAGTGGACGTGAAATAAAAAAAAAAACTGGTCCACGCGCAACATGAACATGAAGGAGTCTCCATTTGACACCGTGAAACAACATCGAAAACCTTCTTTTGAAAGCAGCACACACGCACGCACACACAAGCCCTCAAAATTCAACATCAGCTTAAGCAAAGAACAGATAAGGCGAGCAACGAATCGCCTACCACTCAGCGTCAACGAAACAGGATTTACATCGCACCGTTCCCGGGGCGACCACGATGACGTAAGCTCGTGCCGATCGTGCCGGAGACCGGAAGAGTGTTGAGTGTCTGTTGATCGAGAGCAAATAAAATAAAACAATTTGCCAAAAACGTTCCACGGCCAAACAGGGCCGACGGGGTAGAATGAACCATCGGGAGGTTCTGCGGGTTCTTGAGACGGATCGAGAGCAAATCAAGTGGCGGCCGGGCACGCCGTTGGCGATGGTTTAAAGGTTTTAAGGAAGTGGTCACATTATCTGGTTTCAGTCGGCGTGCCGTGCCATTAAAAACGCGAGTGGGACAAGAGTGAATTGGACCCGAAACCGGCGACTCATCGTGCCCTGGCACTGGAAGGACGGATTATTAAATTGAACAAATTTATCAGAACAGGTTCTTTCCGAACTTGTTTTCGTTACATGGCCACGAAAATTGTGTTCTAGCGCTCGGACCCTGAAGCGAAGAAGTAATTTCCGCACCGAATGCTTCCAATCTGGTACATAGACAGCCGCAGCAGCAGCAGCAGCAGCGGACGAAGAATACGTCTCACGGGATCGAATGACGCATTGCCTTTACCGAACGCGTGACATAATTGTCTCCGTCCGCCATTCCCACCGGCAGGAGGGCAATCTTCTTCCGCCCACCCAACCGACTAGCAGGTTCGTCGGACAACGCGCACTTTATGAATGATCGAACGCATCCACATCCGCGATCCAGCCGAGTGCTTCCTACTCTCGGCCCGGCAGACGGTTCTGCCGCCCACGAGGACAATTGGTGGCCTGCGAGAACCATTGATTGCGCTGCCACCTACCCGGTGTGTTACCTGTTTTGCGGCCGGAATGATCATCGACCAGACCGTGCGTCGATTGATTTACGATCCGACGCGGACACGAGGGTCCGCTGCGAGTGTTTGGACGCGCCTCGAAGGCGGTCGTACATCATTTGTCACGCGAAAGTTCTACGCGAGGTCGCGGTAGATTTTTATTGGTCGTATCTTAATTAGATTGGTCTGACTACTTCCCGACAAATGACTCCCGTTTTGTTGGTGATTTGTGTCGCAATAGGGTTTCGGTTCTCGCGGCTAGAGCAAACCATGCGGACTTTCCCTCCGTGACAGCTTCATTAGAATGCCGTGGGTACGAACAATGCCACTGCGAAATAAGATTACTTGTAACAGTTGAGCGTAACGCGATCGGCTTATGTCGCAAGTTGTCCACCGATATGCCATGTTCGATTGTGGACGATTGACAAGCTGCATGTTTTGCATGAGGCTAGGCCGTACTAGCACCATACTCGCCATGGTTCCGCGCTTCGAGAACGCTAGAATGCGTCCCATAAACTCACCACGCTCGTTAGAGGGAGCGAAACAGGTGTTAATTATGCAAAATGCGACCCGCAGTAAGTGGGCAGTGGACGCTAGCCCGGTACGGGTCTCCGGTGTGGCAAAAGTCAACGGCGGCTGCGACCGATGGGGATCGCAATAGGACCCCATAAATTATAACGCACCCGGGCAGGAGGACAGACGAGATCGCGAGCGATCTCCACCGTTGCCGTGCGACATGCGCCGTCTTGAGGTGGTGGCGACCCGGAGAACCGGTTGGCCCGAACCGTGGCGGGACGCATGATAGATGGTCCATTTTATGGCTGTAAAATGTCTCTCGCTGGGCGATAATTCGCATGACACACATGTCACGACGGGAGAAGCAAGGGGGGGAGGGGGGAGATTTCCGAGATGGAGCCGAGATTAGAGCGCAAGATCAGATTAAAATGAGGCAGATCGAAATCAGCGATAAAACTCATTTGCTTCCACACACCGCGAGCCGGTGCGAGCTAAGGCTTTGAATGGATGACAACGGATTACTAGTGTTTAGTCGCCCGCGTTTATGCGAATGGCCTCTAGTTCTTGTTGCAACAAGTCGCTGCCAGACCGGGCATGACTTACCCGAAACGGACGGATATCTCAATCTCCCGCAGGTTGCGCACGCTGCTGGTCCATCGACTTTCTTTTTGCGTCACCCGTTTATGACCTTTCGTCGAGTTCTCGGGCATATGGATGACAGCCCCGCTGCTCAACCCCCGAACATCACGAACTCTAATTGCACTGCCTTACAAGGCTTAATCAAAGGGAACACCTCATCCATCATCTTTGACTTCGCGGCGTTGGTGAATTCTTTGCTTCGCCCTGTTCCACCCTAGCCCGGATACCGGATGCTTAGATGAAGAGAAGTCGAAAAAAGCGACGCCGAATAAAGAGATACATGTCCGCTGCGGTCCCGACCGCCAAATGCAACAACTCTTTCGCGCACATCTCGTCGAGCTCAGGGGGTATCGCTGTTAATACGGTGAAAGTCAGCGTCGTCAGGGAATCACTCAACTAGTCAGTCGCCCAGTCAGTCAGTCAGTCAGTCAGTCAGTCAGGCAGACAGTCAGGCAAATGAGTGGGCTGCCAGTAAGTCCCCGGCTGTAAGCGGTAATCGCAGATGCCCGCCGTCGTCCGCTCAAATGTGCAGCTACGTGTAACCCAAAATGTTACACACCGACTCAAATGCACACAACAAAAAGCAGTAGAAAACGGTGGGCTCCAGATTTTTCTCATGGCTTACCGTTTTTTTTTTTTTTTTTCTTCGATGAATGCTCGAAAGCATGATCACAAAATTCATGTATGAATAAAATGGACACGATCGCAGGCAGGTAAGGTTTCAAGTCGAAAGGAAGTGCTGCCTGCCATGCTGCCTGTAGATCCCTTCGCGGTGAGCAAGATTGACATGACTAATACGTAGATCATTACACGGTCCCCGTCGACCCGGTGTGGTGGTGGTAGGCATGATTTCGCGCAAACCGCTCGCAAACCAGTGGGACAGATCAGCGATTAGGTTGAGAAATGATCTAGATCACCGAGCGTTCGGGGCTGCGAGGGTTCCAAAATGCTAACTGCATCCATTCGCCCGCTCGATCCGATCGCCCGGTGGTGGTTTTAAGCAGGCGCAGCGGTTTGCGTGCTTTTGCTTCGATCGTAGCTTTAACCTTTGACTCGCGTTGGCTGCCGGGGACGGGCAGTCTTCGGCGATGCCGCGAAGTTGTGGGCCGTGGAGAGAAAATTGAATTAAAACTATCGCCGATCACGCCCGCACGCGTCCGCCAGCATGCTTCCTGTATTTTTTTTTCTTTTTATACCCCATTGCCAGAGAACGGTCTGACATCGCACGTCACTCAACCAAACAAGCGATCACGTGAGAAGTTACCATCCGGGGGTTGTCTCATTGCGTTTGCTTTCGGGCAAGAGGATTTGCCCTCCAAAGTTTGCTCAATCTTCGTCGGGGTTTCCGAATATCGGGCATCTACCAAGCTACCTACCGTGCACCGTAACTACAATGTTAAGTGCAGCTCGCTCGCACTGCGCCTTTTTGGCGGGTTGTTGGGCACCTGCCGAAATGACATACGATCGGTGCGTGCGTGCACGCCGAACACGACCACAATCATTCTGCTCATGGCAGCAGCCATTTATCATCACCCACTTGGCGTCCACCTTGGCGGGGAGGTAAACAAATAAACGATCGCAACACGATCGCATTTGCAGCCAGCCACGACCTGCATGCAGGGCTTAGGGGGTCGTCACCGCTTTGCTTTGTTTGCTGTGTGCGATGCATTGATTTAATTTCTCGCTCCATACGGACACAATCAAATTGGCTGAGGGATTGGTTGAATTTATTGCACCAGCCGGTTGTGCAATCGATCGATCTTCACCCGCGACGTAATGCGGGCAGGAGTGGCTCGGTAGCATTTATCACGTGTGGGGGGAGACGCAATCCCAAAAAAGTAATCCTTGTAAATTGCACCCGACGCGTCGGTAGAACCGCTCGCCGTACACTTACTTTTGCTCTGTTTCTCCTCGTAACAACGCGCCCGGAGAGAAGCCCGGTAGAACTAGATCGGTTGCCCCGAAAATCGAAAGTTGTTTCGAAGGAGGATGCGATACGAACCAGTTCCACGGCGGGCCACCACTTTTCGTGTGTGTGTGTGTCAGGTGGAAAAGCCTCCTACTTTGCGCAACCACATCCCTTACCTCCCGGTGGTCGCTGGTAGGCTGAGAGCCATTTACTTTCCAATTCAAAGCTTGTGAAGTTTTTCCGAATTTCGTGCTTCTTGTTTTTGCTGCCGCAACAGCGACGGCGGCGCGAAACTGCAATTACAAATATATTGATCTTAATCACGTTCTTGCCAACCGGCGGTGGGTCCTTCGCCAAGAAAGGACTCGTTTCGGCGCGTTGTCGCTGTTGTCCACTTTTTTTATGCCGTTAAGAAAATCGACGCACGGTGAGAAGGAGGATGGAAAAAAAAACAAAACGACACAACCACAGACCGGTACGCTCTTATTATGTGATGAATGATTTATGAAGCAGAAAATCACTCTCATTTTCAGACAAAGCGAAACGCACACGGGACGGGAGTCAACACCGCGTTCAAGCGACCGTCCGGAATGGGGACAGTTTTTTTTGTTGCTTCTTTTTCTTCTCCCGCCGCCGTTTCGATCACGTCACATCTCCCGCCCCGATCGTTTAGCGTGCGCAGCGCAACATAACCGCCGCATGCATGCAAGCATTCATTAGCAGATGATCGGAAAACTCATGTCAATTACATAAAAATAATCAATCCATCTCGGGCAGCTTGCCGTGATCTCCCGATTGCCGATCGCGGGGACGCGATTGTTGCGAATTTGAAGGAGCATAGTTGTAGGGCAACCGTACCACGGGACGGCTCGGCGGCCGTGCTGGAGATATTTATATCGATTCCTTTTACGAATGCAAAAGAGAAAGGCACCGGCGGCGGACAGAAACGCGCCCGGTACGGATTCTTTCCCCTTCGATCCTTGAAGAGCCCTTCCCGTTAGGCGATTGCATTTCTCTTATATGGTAAGGGCTGGCATACCGAAGCAGTGGGTGCAATATTGGCGTGTCATGATGGTTCGCAGGGCCAAAAGGCATAGGCTTGCTTAGGATGGCTCTCGGCTAGCTTCCTGCGCGAATAACGAGCAGTGCGCCACACACGCGAACCATCTCGGCAAAAAAAAACACTTATGATGACCCATCCGTATCGAGCACCACTCTGGCGGCCTGCAGAAGGCCACGGCGATTGTCATTCATCCAAAAAATCGATGAGACACACCGAACATCAAAAGCCGCCCGAAATGCCGTAAAAGGTGTTTGTCGAAACTTTACGACCGCATGTTTCAAGTGGTGTATTAACCATCGACGAGCGAGAGGTGCCAATATCGGGGGAGAAAAACCGAGCCCAAGCCGAGCGGTCGGCCAAGCAGCATAAAAACCCTGCCCCTAACAATGGGGAGCCCGCGCGGGAGCAGTGAAAGGTGTCAACTTGACATTCAGGCTCGGTTCGTCTCCGAACGCCGCGGGGTGACGGGATGTGATTTTATGTCTTCCCCCGTCCGGCCGGTGCGAGAACGATTCGTTCGTGGTTAAATGTTCGCCCCAGCCGCAGATTTAGCATGTTTCAGGGTCAATCCCGTCATTCGGTGAGGTTAAATGAAAACCACGGAGGGAACGGCTCCGTGCGGTCTCGCTGGCTACGTTCATTAGCTATGGATAGGCAACGACCGGGAGGGACGTGTGCAACCGATTGTCTTAACGCACGACGGGTAAAAGGTTTGCGTGCAAAAATAGACAACGCAACATTTTATTCCACAAGCTCCTGGCCTTTCCTGGTCGGCGTGTATGAATAATTGAAATTGTAAAATTACAGACCGGCGTGCCGAGCGCTTACGCGAGTGCCTGGCGAGTTAATCATCCAATGCGGCGAAACGAAGGGTGAGGTTTATGGCTCGCGGTTTGGTGCACCAAAAATCCTGATAAGGTACGGTGATCGAGATTCTGCGACCATCGCTCGTGGTGCACAATCGTGATGGAAGACTGACGTTCGAGAGGCATTCGAACTGTTGCGATTGTCAGACAATAGCGTCGTATCCTGCGCCGAACGTCGAGAACTTGAAAGCATGCCGCCCTCGGTCAACAATGAGCCGCCTGCCACCCATCCCGGGGGCTTGTCCCGAGGTGGGTGCATTTATAAATTATTAATGCGCGCTCGCAATGGCACATGATAATCCTCCGGGCCGTATCTGCTCGCTAGCGGAGAGTACAGCGTCCGCCAGTAGTACCCAGGTGAAGTGGACATGCTCTTCGCGGGGGGAAAAAAAGCTGAAGTGTGCGACAAGTGTGCGTTTGCGAACAAGCGTTGAACCGACATTGAATGATGAATCATTTTCACACAGCCGACCATTTTTCCAACCGATCGAGCCGGCCTGCTGAATCCCCAAGTTTTTGTTTTTACTCACGAGCCACTCGAGCCCGTTCCGTGGAGTCAAATGGCAGTTGCGAGGTGATGGTGTTGATGATGCGGCAGAGCTACTGCTGCCGCTGTACACCGGCCACTTGAAAGCCGGAAGCGCTCGGCGGAGGTGGACCGTAAAACCAAACACCCTCGCCCCGCCCAGCAACGCCATGGTTGATGTTGTGAAGAATCGCCAAAACCGGGCTTCACTTGGCGCACTCTCATGGCCACATCAACGTGCCACTAATGGCACAAAATGAGCCGAAGCAGCCGGTAAGCTCGTTAGCCTGCTACTAATGGCACAAAATGAGCCGAAGCAGCCGGTAAGCTCGTTAGTCAGCTCCGGTTCTGCAGCGGCCATCGGGTTTTCGCCTGCTTAAGCATAACAACAAGTGTCGCGCTAACGTTTCGCGCTCAACCGCCGCTGCAGCCCTGCCACTGCAGCGCCTTAACGCCTTCTGTGCTTCCCTTCACCTGTGGCGGTGCGCAGGTTTCGCAGCAACCGTGCAAAACCATGAAGCAAGCAACACTATGAAAATAATAATGACCTCATTTTCATTCTCATTTGGTCAACGTACACACCGCAACCGCAGCCGCTTTGGTAACGCCATGTTTTGCACGAGACACGGGAGATCTTACCCCCAGAGGCGGTTCAGTATTCGGTGGCGAAACTTCTAACGATCGGCGGCCCAGAAAGCAAAACAAAAGACGAAAAAAGGCGTCGAATGCGAAATCTCGAGCCCCTCGAGCGGGAGAAAGCGGAGCGTTTTGTTTTTACGGGCACAATTTTTGTGCTGATCGGTTGCGAGATGGAACACGGAAAACCTGTGGCCACTAATCGTTGGCTGTAAAGCCCGAACCGAACCGGCACACTTTATTCTCACAGAACAAATGTCGATGAATTGAAGATTTGCGCGGAGGAAAGGTGGAGGAAATGGCATGAGAAATATCTCCTACATGAGCAGTTCAATTCTCACCACCGAACACAGTTTAGCGAACGCCAACAGCGAACCCTTGAGCGTTACACTCAATCGTACACTTCCGTTCGAGGTGATCAAGCGTTGTGCACAAGTGCCTCTCCGGAGTGAAGCCGTACGAAGAAACCGCGGGTAAAACAACACCGCCAACGCACACAAACACACATCCGTAGCTTTGCGTATTGGTCTGCGCCGAACGGTGGCTATGCTTCCACCGCATCACCTCCTCAGTTCATGGACTTTCCGTGAGATCTCGGCTCCCACAAGCTCCCGGTGACTGGAAGTGAATGTACCCGGACGGTATCGCATGGCGGGCCCGACAGAACCACCCGAAATGGCAGCAAACCCCCCACCCCGAATGAAGGATACCGCACGGTGTGCCAATTCCAACGCAGCGCACACACCACCCGAACCGACCGACAGAAAATGGGGTTATGAAAATATGGATCAAAATCGTGATACGTTCGTGTCCTGCGTTCTGCGTGTTCTTTACCCACCAACGTAGCAACATCACGCCTATCTCGTTGCGTCGCGATTAAGAGGCATTTCTTGCGCTGGGCTTGCGTTCCTCCTCTCCAGACAGAGGCCATAGGTTCTCCTAGACGGCTCCCGGAGTTGGTTGCTAGCAGGGTTGACATTGAGTTCGGCAGCCCCTGTCGCGGAGATTGTGGCTGTGGGCAAGCCATTTGTTAATTGATTTTCTTGCCTCCCCTGAAGCGTTCGTTCCATCCTGACCGTCCCTGGCAATGGACCGTGGATGTTCCCTTGGGCTTTGGATCAAAAGTGAATGCTTCTCGTTCGCTCATTGGTAGCACGGGTGTTCTAGATTGTTGCATGCTACTAAGAAGGTGATCTACACGGCTGACAGAAAGCCTTTCTTCAGCTACATACGAATGTGTTGTACATCATGATCGTTGCTGAAAACAAATAGGATTATCAGCGTTACAGGACAAATAAAAGCGAACCGACATCGAGCAACCGTAACAGCATCAATCATTGCTCAAGATTTATCTCCGGTCCGGTTTGCAGCGAGCCGCGACCCGGAAGATCTGCGCGATCCAAGCGAGTGTGGTTTGATTGCAGTACAATTAACATCATTACGACATCTGTGTCGGCGTCGGGAAGAAATAAACACACCATACACCGGTGGGAATAAATATGATCGACGGCGGGAATGCGACTGATGCAAACCCGACCGTAATAACTCAATCGCCGTTCAATCGCCGCTGCCGCCCAACGAAACTGGCCACATTTTCCCCGCGCTTCGGGCGATGAAATCAATTACGGACGTGTTTCTGCGACTCGGCGGCAAATCTAATCAGGTCACTCGTCACAGCACGATGACTAACGGCAAATCCGTGCCCCGCCGGCCCGATAAACCTGCCGCAGCGTTCTCTGGCGGCAGTCGCCGATCATCTTAATGGATGGATTTTTCGGTTTGGCTGCGGATCAAGCGCGAACCATTTAGGACGCACCGAGAGACTCTTAATGTCTATCATTCACTCACCCATCCATCCATCCAGAGTCAGTTTGGAGGGATCTTCAGGACAAATGATCACCATCATCATCCTCACGGTCATCATCAACTTCGTCTGCTAATGATGCCACCAGCTGCCAAGCAGGGGACTCCACTGCTTCCGGCTCGGGTCCCTGTGAGCGCACTAGCGTTCGGTTGTAAACTTATCTCCTCAACATAGTGCCACAGTGCGCAATGACGCCGAGCGGCATTCATCGCCCGCGACGAGTGTCAATTAAATCCATCTTCACCCGTCGCAATTACGAATTCCAATCGCTCCTTCGTTCGACGCGGAGATCCTTCTGTGCGGCTCGACATTCCGACTTGTCAACGTGGTTGGAATGTTTTCGTCTTGCCCTTACGTCCGCGGTATGAGTCAGCCCGAAGCCTACGCATGTCCTGAGCGTGTTCGCTATCCCGGCAGCACACCAGAGAATGTACTTTGTGCCATATTTACGGCCCGCTCGATACCGTAAATCCAATTACATTTATTTTACAACATATTTCCCTCGCTAATTTTATCGCTCTTTCATTATCTAGCTACCCGTCCGCGTGCGTGTTCGTGGTTTATTTTTCGTTTTCCATCACCCCCACGGCATTGTGCGCGTAAATGTTCTCCCAGATAAGCATCCGCCGATGGGCGAGTGCGGGAAAACAAACGATCGAGCACTTTTTGCTCGCCGGTCCGTGCAAGCGGTTCGCGATTGAAGCGAGGGAAAAATCTTGACTGACTGCTAGACTCTCCTGCCTTAGAGCTGTACGGAGCCCTAGGAGCATCGTTTTGTTCGCTTGCGACACGACTTCGCCTCGCTGGTGCAAACGGTACGATTCCAGCCGATTCTAAACCCAATTCTGCAGGCTAGCGGTTGATCTGCGCTCGTCATTAAAATACAACATAATTTATGTGTCCATCAACTGAAATTTATGTTAAATTATTGAAAAATAAATAATGAGCGTTAAACCATCACATCCTGCCGCTCGCCGCTCTAGTGATCGGGTTCGCCGGCAACGCGAATCCGTCTCGGGCTCGTCTTGTCTTATCGTGCGTCGGTCTGTCTAAGCATGGGCTACTCGCAGCCATGACACCGTTTGTTTCCTGCGAAACTGCAAACAAATCGCCGTACACCGTTCCGGGACCCAGCACGTACGGTGAGCCGTGTGTCTAGCCGGGACCGATCACTCGGGACCGTGTTTCATTTGTCAACCCCTTTTTGCAACGGCTCGTTGCTACCTATTTTCTTCACACATGACGTTCACTTCGTTCAATGGCTGGTCGCGTTCTAAGCCCAAGCCATGTTCTGCTTTGCATTTTGTCGCTCCTTCCTGTCATTCTCCGGCGAGCGCTTTGATTCTAAGCCGATCGCGGTCTCTCTATAACGGGCTGTCAATATTCGGTATGCAATCGGTTTTGCGCTGCCAATCCAACGCGAGGTGCAACGACTACTGGCCCACGATGGCTTGGCGATCGTTCCGATCCTCAATCGGTTCGAAACACAATGCACATTGTGAACGTCGTGCCAGCCAGAACGACCAGCTACCGTTTCATTTTTACAAATGATGGCACACCGATCCGATCTAGATGCATACGGTAAACGGGCAATTAATTATTCCTGCTAGCTGCCAGCCGCAAGCCTGACCGTGGCAGGAAGTAAAGCAAAGGGTCGCAAAGCAAACGGAATCGATTTGAAACACGCGACTTGTGAGGCACTTGCAGCAGCGCCAAACCCGGCACCACGCACGTTTTATCTAGGACAATTTATTTTTCTTACTTCCGCGTGCCCATTTGTGTGTTGTTCTTAAAGTTAGTTACACCTTGGCAGGATGTATATAAAAAAATGGAATAATCAATTTGGAAATACACCATCGAAATTGGATTCGTATGTAAACCGGAAAGTATTTGCCATTTGTCAACCAGCATATCGAGCTAATCCAATGCTTTGGAGTTATATTCGTCTGCTGTTGTTTTTTTTCTTCTTCTTCAGATATTAACAACCAAATCGATTGAATGCATTTGAAAATGTCAACTTTTTTTTGTGAATCAGGTTCCGAACAAAGATTAATTCCAGTGTGAATTGACACACGATAAGAACGCCTTATGCGGTTGGGTTTCCTTCTTCTACAGATCGTAATGCAAAGTTTATTTTAATCCCCTTGTCGGTGGATCAAAACCGCTGCTGATACGTTTCGTTGATGTTTTACGATTATTTTTGGAGGTCCTTTTTCTGCATTAGGGTATCAACAACAGGCA
>JXXA01007731.1:0-19108 GCA_000956255.1 Anopheles punctulatus
TGAGTGCCTTGTGAAGAAATATATACATTAATAGTAATATTCAGCAAATACCTCTTCTTCTTTTTCGCTTTAGATGCTGGCTGTGGTGCAGGCCGCTTCCGTGCAGCGGCCACCGCCTTCTTCCGGGCACTTTTTCGTCTTAGTTTGTTCGCTGCATAATCCTCGTCCTGGCGTTGTAATATACGAATTATATGTACCGAGAGAAAAGAAAACGATTCAATCATATAATGTAAACCCTGCTGACATGAGAAATTGTAAATATTACATCGTAGCTGCTCTTAGATGACTGGTGCACTTCTTCCTCCTCATTTTCATCCTCATCTTCGTCTTCATCTTCGTCATCGTCGTCGTCGTCGTCTTCGTCCTCCTCTGGCGCAGGAGCTGCTGAAGGAACGACTGCAGTATGTCCGAATCGCTGCTGTTGTTTGGACATTGCATTGTTATCTTCATCTTCGTCCTCCTCGTCATCGTCTTCATCTTCTTCTTCGTCGTCATCATCGTCCTCCCCACTTTGTCGACTGGGTTTGCTAGCGCTATTGTCGGAGTCGGTGTGATGGTGATTATTTGACGCATCGTTCCCAGGACCGTTCTCTATATTTTCCGCGCTATCTTCAGATTCTGAACGCGAATGAGAGGAGCCACGAACATGAGTATTTCTAATAACGATCTGTGACGGATGGTGGTGGTTAGCGCCAGCGCTTTCCCTATCCTTATGCCGGATCAACATCTCTTGCTGATCGTCTGAGTCGCCATCCTCGTCTTCTTCTTCATCCGACTGTCGATTGATGCTCAATTTACTCTCAGATAGTCCATTTTCTGTGGTAGAATTGCGTGCATCGCTGCTTGCGGATGAGTTGTGGGTGGCTGAGGATGTTGTTGTACCGCTCGTGTTACGGTTGGAATCGTTCAACCCATTATTGGACGCATCGTGTTCATTATCACTCGAACTTGAACTGGATGATCCGGAACCGGATTCACTTTCAGAATCGGATGAAGAGCCACTTTTGCTGCCACTGCTGGATTCATTTTCTGAATCACTTTTATCCTCTTTTGTCTGCGAAAGAGAAAAAAAATACTCGTACTCATTTCATCTACGCGATGTGATGCTTACGATTACGTATCGAATAAAACGATGAGCCAACATTAAAACAAACCTCCAGCATAGCGCTATTCGTAATTGAAGGTGAATTAAGAACGATGACAGTTTAAAAATCTAGACGCACTAGTAAAATTCTAAGTTTAATTGCTTTATGAATGCAAAAAAATTTAAAAAAAACCTATATCTCTCATTTTTTTCGATTTTTAATAGCACACACTAAGCACCGATATAATTTATCATGTGTACTTGTTTTCTTTTTATATTGTTTTCCATTACTAATTCAAAACCGTTACATTACCCGTTTTCACACGTATCTAATTCCATAGCTACATGTTTAATTAACGTACACATAACATAATGCAGAAACATACGAAACATTGTTTTATTTTCAAATGCAAATGTTAACAATAGGGGTGATCGCTGGCGAATTAATCAGCAGAATTACACAGCATTTTGAATCATTGTCCTTAAAATGGTTTATGTAAAAATCTACACAGTAGTTTCTACTACCGTCACCACCACAGTAATACAACTAATTATATAAATCTTTTTAGTGAGCATCATTGTAAAGCTGCATGCAAATAAACATAAGGTTCAATGCCTGTTAATTATATAAACAGGATTCAGGAACAGGATTCAATGCGTAGCCTGTTAATTATATAAACAGGAAGAAATTCTAAAATGATGTTATAAACACATTTTAAATGAGCACGTACAATGAACCTGCTCACACCATAAACTTTTCATAGAATATCATACGACTTCTTCTCAACGAAAAGCACAGAAAATCAACAAAAATGCCCAAAAATCAATCTTGAGTATGTTTCATGTTACTTTACGCTTTTATAAACATCACATACACAGTTTACGACGCAATATCCGAAGACATATCGAAATATCACCAAAACCAATGCAACTAACCATACAATGTATCCTTAAACCACGGGATGTGTTTTGGATGGACGAGACCATACCGGAGGATTCTATACGGCTGGTACAGGCTGGGCCGTGTTTGTTCCTTCCATAATATTTTTCTTTTGTCCCACACAAAGAACACCGATTACGTAACTGCTAAATCTACCAAAAAACGAAATTCTACTGAATGACACCGTCCAGGAACCGGCATTGTGCGCTAATTCAGCACTGAATGATATGATTTCACAAATCTCACACAAAATAAGCCCTAAAACACGATCCGATAGGTTGCAAATTTTGTGATCTAGAAAGTTCCACGTGGCAAAAGGCACGATGACGGACATGGGAAAATTTTCGGAAAATCCCATGGATCCGGTTCCGACGGTAGAACGTGCATTCACGGATGCTGTTGTACAGCCCAGAGCGCATTCGTTTGGGCACGATTTGCGAAAAAGGGTCCCCTTTCGATTTCGCTGAAATGGGCCTCGCCGGAGACGAGGGATTCTGAGCAATCAAATAGGCAAAGGTCCAGGGTGGAACAGTGACCGATACCGGTGCTGGGGACACTTTGATATCGGGAACGAGCACCGTATCGCTGGAAGCACACGCTTCGGAAAGTCCATTTGGAGCAACTTGCAGCCATCGTACGCCACACCCAGCCGAGGGTCCCGTGTGGGCAAACGAGCTCGAAACACAGAAAGGACAAAATATTCATTAAATATTACAAATATAAATCGAAAAAGGATTATTTTACCTGGCTCATTACGCTTTTTAGCAGGGTTTTCTTCGGCAGTGTAGGGGAAAAACGTTTCTACCATATGGAAATTTAGCTGAAAAAATGCGCGACACCGTTGCGAATCGAATGCGGCCACTTTCGGGTTGAAAAGTGAGCGTTAAAGGCCAGAAAATCGAATTTTGTTTCACTAGTGAAAATTTTTCACTCAACACTTGGCTGCCGACGCCATTTTCTTTCCGTGCCCAATGATGGTGCTCCAAGGCTGCCTGCTGCTGCTGTGTGTGCTCTGCTCTCAACCACTTTTCTGCACTCACCCCGACGACCGCAACGCCAAGCGACAGGCGATGGATGGAAATAGACACAGAGCGCACGTGAAAATTGCAACAAAATCACCGAAAACGAATGCACTGGCACATTGGTGACTGCTTGTATTATTGTTTACCACTCGGTAGGGAAGCGCTACTAAGCTTCCTATGATCGAATTTTCCACCAGCACCGTTTTTGCTGCTGCTCACTTCGGCGCCATCTTAAAAATTAGCGATTTTCAGTGTGTTCGTATGACAGTATATGTTCCTTCGTTAATTTTCGTCAAAATGTGGAACTGTCATCTCGATTGTCAGACTGTAATTTGGTGGTTGTGATCAGAATAAAAATTAAAAATAACGTTGATGATCAACATGAAATGTATTATTGTTGATTCAAAACACATACGCATCTATTGAATTTATCAACCACAAAAACTGGCTCGAATCGAGATTCTTCGTCTGGTTGAAACTACTCGAATGTATTTTTGGCACGATTTGTCTGGCATGACATGTTGACATGTTGATCTTGTAATTGGTTTAGAAGCGCTGACTTTTAATTTGGCGGATTTTTAACAATAGCCTTCCGACATAACGTTTTGCAGCGGCTGTAAAATCTCTCTAAAAAAAGAGATACAAACGTAGATATGGCCGTTCAGATGGAGATCTTGTTGAAGATACCGAAGCTGGATTTGGAGACGGTAAAACTGTTTATCGAGGAAAATAAGTTTACCGACAGTAAGGCCATCAAGCTATTGCGGTCAAGAAAGTTCGTGTTGTTTCGTCAATCGTGGATTTGTGTTGCCATTGAAAGTAGGATAATAGACCTATGTTTTATTTTTCATTGCTTAATTTCAGTTCTTCATCTAAACATCTATTCGAAAACATCTCTGTATTGAGTTTGAATCTGAACAACGGCCCAGGAAAGGAAAAGCTAAATGCCAAACAAACATTGACGGTGGATGTGAAGGAAGAGCTCAATAAACGGACAAAAGGAAAGAAACTCCCGGAAAAACATCACGTCATTGTAGTAGAGTTTGCTGGTGACCAGCAAAACATTCGCACTGTGAATTGTACAGAATGCACCAAGGGCAAAGGTGTCTATCCAAAGACTAAACGTATTTTCCATTCTACAGTAATGTTTTAACGCGTTCAAATGAATTTTCAGAACAATGCGGCGCTGTCACGAGCGTCATCTGCTGGATCCAACACAATCAACAGGAGGTGCTAAAGAAGGACGAGGAAAACCTCCCACAGGAAGGCAACGCTTGGAAGAAAATAATGCTTCAACGGGAATGTCGTGTTGTGCTGACCCCATTGAACATTCAAAAGCTCACGATTTATCCGCCTTCTCCGCCAGTGCTGAAGAAAGTTAAAAAACTGGTTGGTCCCTTCTCTTCGACGCAGCTGGAAGAAGCACGCAAGTTGTCCATGGTAAATCTCATTCGCGAATTCGAAGGTACTGATGCACAAGAGTTTCTGAAATTCTGCACAGAACGTATGACTGATACGGTATGTGCCACCATTCCTCTGCTAACGATCGAACAAGCCGAAACGGATCTGTGGCACGAGTTGCGCATTGCACGGATTACGGCTTCGTGTTTCCGGGAAGCAGCCCGATGCACAATGCTGAGCGGTTCGTTGGTGAACAAAATTATGGGCATATCGTCTAGTTTCTCGCTAGCCATGAAACGTGGTACCGATCTCGAGGGGCATGTGTTGGCCGAGCTGCAGAAGGAATATCCGGACCTACGGGATACTGGTTTGATACTTGACGCTCAGCACCCTTGGTTGGGAGCATCGCCTGATGGAATCTGCGATGAGTTTGTGCTGGAGATTAAATGTCCGTACACGGAGAACACACACAAGAACTATGTGAACATATCGAGCTTGTCGCCAAAGTATTTCGCTCAAATACAACTTCAGATGCACATCACACACCATAAGAAAGCGCTGCTAGCGGTAGCCGCATTGGATTTTGAAACGACGAAGCGTATTACGAAGGTGTGGATTGATTACGATGAGAAGTACGTGGATGAAGTGCTGCGCGATGCGTTCGAGTTTTGGCGCAAAGCAATATTTAAATCATTATTGCGTAAGCGCAACAGCAAGAAGTGGGCAACTCGCCCTTAACTCGCTCATATTTTGATGTTAGTTTTGTTTGCTTACATAATGTTAATAGAAGTTAGCAGATTATTTTTCATAACTATTTGCATTAGCATATCATAGCTTATGCTCGATATTAGGACTTGCTTTGTTGTGCTTATCGTTGCGACAGTAACGGTTGGTTTGAGTTAATTTTTTGAAGACGTAACTTATCGAGTGGTATCGTCATAACTAGCCTAAATAGGCACATGCTCGAGAACCAGCGATCAATGCCAGTGGAAAGCTAGACAACCCGGCACGATTGATCAACGACGGCGAATTGTTGCTTTTTTCTTACCTTGGTAATAAGTCATGCAATTATTCGCTACGAAATAATAAACGTGAGTAAGCAGCATTGTTTCTGATTCGTATTTATTTCTTTCCCAACCATTTCCGTCTGCCACACATAATGCAAGAGTTATCCATTAACTGCTCGTTCCAAAAGAGCCGCCAATCCTATCGGTGTCCAGCTAACACCACCATCCGGACTAATTATGCACACCGACCGATCGATGTAGCAGAACAACTTGCCGGCACGATATACCTGCTTACCCATCTCTCGCCGACCGGGCATCGGTGCGAAGATGATGCCCCGTTCTGCACACTTCTGCGACACGAGTTCCTTGAATTCGAGCGTAGGCTGTACGTCCACATCCATGTCCATCAGTGTTGGAGGTTTCGGTGGCGGTGGAATCGGTTCAACCGTCACGGTGGGTATGTTCGAGGTTCCCAGCCCAATCGAGCGTTGCATTAGTTCGAGTGCCTTGCGGAAGCATTCCTTCACGTTTGGATGGCGAACGATATCGTCGGTGAATTGAGCCTTCCAGCCTTGGTACCAGCGTGATACCTGATCGAAGTTGGGCGATTGATTTAGCCAAATGACCAGCGTCTGCAGCCACTTCGGGAAAAAATACTTGTCGAGCATAGTCGCCATTTGCAGCGGAGAGATGAGTTCGTTCCACTCCCAAACCTGGCTGAACATTTCCAGATCTTGTTGTAGCGGATTAATGATTACCTCGCTGAGCCGTAGTTCTAGCTTGGGAATGATGTTCTTCACGAGGAACACCTGTAGATCCTCCTCGGCAAATACACCTTTCCATGGAGTAAGCATTGCCCGTGCCGAACGATCTTCCGGATGCCATGCTTTCAGTGCTCGGGCAAGTTTTTCTCGTATAGCCGGATACACGTTTCCTTCCATTTTTGAACCTAGCAGTTCAGTCCACGGATGAATCCAGCAGTGAATGGGAACCGTATCGGTCAGTGGATCCCACTCGATCACTGCGCTGGACAATTTCGCAAGCACAATTTGCTCGAGTACATTGTCTAGTATCCAGGACGGGAGCAGTGGGGCCCATGCATCTAGCAGAGCAATCATCGGTTGGTGGATGCGCGGATTCCATTCGCTGGCTGCCGTTCGTATGCTGGGAATTACACCGGTCCAGACAACGGCGGAGTAGGGATCGAGTAGGCTGTTGCTGCTGTTGCTGTCCGCTTGCTGGTTGGAGGAGGCCAATATCGATCTCCAGCGCTTGAAAATGTCCAAATGACGCGATGGCTCTTCGAAAGGTTTCCACTCTTTTAATCGAGCGGCAATGAGCGGAGCTACAACACCCACCGCAAGGTCCGACAGTCCGAACTCTTTACACTCGGACGGATAGTCGGCATATAGGCGGACAAAAATCCTTTCACACTCTTCCAGTTCGATCATTCCACCATCTGGCTCCACTAATGCACGTACCAGCTCAAGCGCTCCGTCCAGCGTGTGAAGATAATCCTTCTCTAGCTCGCTTATACGCATAAGCTTTTGCTTTTCGTGCAATAGCTGTTCCTCGCGATCTTTAGCTTCACACTTTTGCTTATCGATAGCAATGATGTCCTGTTCGCAGTACTCCACCATCATATTAAGGTTGTGCATTAGCTCAGGCAGTGCAAAGTGGATAGTTTCTTTAGCCGAAGGCTTACTCCCCACTAGTCCCGGCTCGTAAAGTTCTTCGTCGATCACCTTCGCTTGGCCGAGTGCGTGATAGCCGCTAAGAACACGTTTTTCGGGTCCAGTCATGTCAATTACCGTTACTTGGCTTAGTTTTGATGAGCTCTTATCAAAAGGTGCGTACGTGGACGCCGATGTCGACTTTTTGCCTTTCTCAATCACGTCCTCCACCGTTTTGTAAAAGTATCGTGATTTTCCGTGTTTACCTTCTTTACGCCACTGACGGTTTTCTTCGTCCTTACCAGCCGATTGTGACTTTGCATCATCTTGTCTTTGTTTCTGCTTTGCATCTGCCACAACTGTTTTCTTCTCCGGTCCGTAGGCACCGATGGCACCACGGCCTTTTCGAAGGTATGCTTCAATCGGTGCCGAAATACCTTGCAAATCTTTACCCAACCCTTTGCCCGGTTGGTATCCCATCTGCAAGAGCAGTTTAGCACCAATGCCACGGGTATGCTGCTCCCAGTTGGCGACGTTCTTGCCCTTGGCCGCTACCGATGCAGAACTGCTGAATGTTCGGAAACCTGCCATTGAGCGCATATCCTGCACAGGTGGTCTGTCCTCCTCCGATTCCGAGGATGTGTTGATGTCCTTTGTTACAGCTTTCGCACCAAAATGCGGACGCACACTATCCTCGTCTTCGTCTTCATCGCCATCGTCCCCGTCCGACGCTTTACGTTCTTTGCTTGGATCAGGTTTTTTGCCCGATTGCTGAATACCACCGGCAATAAAACCAATTGGAGTGGAGTAATCCTTTGGTTTCTTAGCGGCCAGATGTCCTCGGCGTCCCCGGCTACTGGAAGAGGTTCCTTCTTCACCATCGTTCTCTGAGTCGTCGTCTGCCCATATGCCGTATATCTGTTGGTGCTTTGTAGGACGCCGCCGGCCTCGGTTGGGATTGAACTCATTGTCGAGATCATAGTCCGTAATTTCAAAACGCTCGAACTCGTCGTCATCCATGGTTAAACGTTTAAGTTGATAAATTGAACGTCGAATCGCGGTATTTGTGAATTTAGCCAATTCCTCTATCTCTTTAATCGACCCGGTTAGGGAAAGGATTTGTTTGTATTTGAAGGATTTTGACGGCTGAAACTGTGTTCGATTCCGTCCATTTGCTTTGACGGCAATGTTTACTTTAAGATAAGTAATATTTCAATGAAAATATTCAAATAAACAAATCAAATATTGTAATACAAAATTTCAGAAAAAAAAGTAAAATTTGAAGTAACATTTAGAAAGACTTTCGTGTTGGGTGACTTTAGAACAAGCAGTACTAAAAATAGCCGTACTAAAACAATTCTAGAACAACAAAAAATGACAGCTGCTCTTGTAGTTTGATTTGGTACGACAAACAACTGTGGAAATTGTACATGACCCCATAAAAAGAGTCGTTTAGAGCGTTGTGATTCCTTCGTTACCTTGAACGAAAATTAAATCAAAGCAACAACTTAGCGAGCGTCGGGAAAACATTTCATTTAAAGGCACACATACATTAAATATTTGAGCAACGCACATTTTACTTTCGTAGTCGCATAATTTGACAGTAACTCGTGACACGCTGTCGGGTTCGGTTCGATTTGTTTACATTTTTGCTACCTCGTGGTAGCCTCTGATCGGCTTCGTGTCCTGCGTGTTCGTGAAATTTGGTCATTTCGTTATCCCTGGCAACGGGTTCGTTTAAAGAAAAGGAATACGAGTTGGGTGAAGTGTAGTAAAAACCGCATCGCTGCGCTTCGTCTACCAGAACGGTGCACAGCTCTCATGTACTACGCACCAGCGTCATCGTTGTGTGCGTATCGTGTGCATACACACGTGTAGAGACGAAAGGACGAAACGCAGCTACAGCACGCGTAATCGCAGAAAAAAATCAAGGCACATCTCCGCGATAGGGACAACCTACACGGTGTGTGCGGTGCGCGCCGTTTCATATACTCTTCAAGCCACTTCGGTGTGATTGTGTTGGTGCTAGTGCGGTGTATAAATCCCGAACCGTGTCCTTTTTTGCGCTTTCCCCTTGTGTGTCGTTGTCGCGTTGCGTTCGATTTGGAATCCGACAGGAGGGAATATCCTTTTCATTGGTCGCAACCACCGTACCCGAATCAATCGCAGCGCAGTCGATGTTGAAGGTTGACGTGTGCCAAACCCGATATCGTTTCTTGGTGTCGGGCGCGCTGTTGCTGGAAGTTTTTAGGGGGTTTCTGGTGAACATCGACACAACAACTGGGGTGTAGAATAAGAAACCATCTCTTTATTGGGATCGGTCCCATTTCGCTCAGTGGAAGTGGTGGAAGATTTTGAGCGTGCTCATGGACTGGATCGTGTTATATTTTGTAAGATTTCCAATGCATGTACGTTTGTGTGTGTGTGGCAAGAAGATTTCCCGAAACATCAATGCCCACAAGATAGCGTTCGAACAATGTCAGCTGCAGTGAGTGAAATAAATTAGTGTTTTCCGTTGTTTTTGTTCCTTGCATCGATAAGACGTAACCTCGCAGTAACAACAGTGTGCAACGTTTTATGAAACCCAATCAAAATCGTATTCGTAAACACGTATTTGTTGACAAGCACAGCATCGTGTGAAGTTCAGCAAACACGGGAATCAAAACAATTCTGCTGCAACCAGTGCAGCAGTTCAGCAGCTACAGCAGACCCACGTTTGTCCTGGTTACGAGTTTAGAGAAAGTAAACAGAAAGGACCCCCTTCCAGCAACAATTGCATTTCCCTTTCAGTAGCTGGTGCAGTTTCAGTGACCAGTACGCGCGTGTGTGTGTGAGTGTGTGTGTGGAGTATCCAAGTGTCCTTTACCTCGCCGGCAAGTACGTGACGAGAAAGGAAGTGGAACATATTAGTCAACACATTACGGCAACCAGAGGACAACTGCTTCTACATCCTTCCCAGCCAATCCAACAAGAGGACGAAGCGCGGAATACATTTAAAAAATGGTGCAGGTAAATGAAGGACAGCATGGGCTAGGTTCAGGATTCGGATTCCTCAGACCCTTGCATCACCAATTCGGGGATGCTATTTGGACTGTGAATGTGTATGTGTTCATATAATATTCTACCCAGGCTAATATCCTGCCATTTCCGGAGGGTTGTTCAACAACCCATGGCAATCGCAGGAAAGGACACGACTTCGCTCCGCGAGCAATGGAAGTTTTTTTTATTCTTCTTTTGTGTATGTGTACTATGCCTTCCCTGCAGTCGCTATCGTACAGTCAAAATAAAATGGAAACAGGATCGTTTCGTGCAGTTGTTACGGTAAGCGGAGCGTCCCCTTATTCCGTCCTATCGCGAGACGTCGAGACCATTTGAATCTTGTTTTTAGATTGTAAGTGTATGTAACAGAGTATGTGTGTGCGTGTTTATATTGCAAGGATAAAATAATGAAAAAAGAAATGGACATAATGGCAGGATTTGTGGTGCATTATCCTTATGTTTCGCGAACCATTTGACGAACCATCTCTTCCACAATGACCATTCCAAATGGCTGTAAGGATGAACGATTGCTTTTTTTATATATTTTTTACTTATTGTGAGCCACTCGGCTACAAAATACGACGCTTCGCAGTATGCGTATGCGATGGGGAAATTTTACAGTTTCATTTTTGAACTATATTTTCATATAAGAATAAATGGAAAAGAAAAAAGCAACACAGAACATGTTTTACATGAAATGAACATTTATCAGAAATACCTGTTCCTTTCAAACGAATAAGGTTCAAACTTTGCTCATTCTTGGACTAAGCGGTAGTTATCATTGTCAATGATACCCTTGGTATCAGCTGATTAGATACAAATGGTTTTTAGTAAATTTAAATGTTAAATCCAGCAAAACTAACCGATAAGTATATTTCGGCATTTGATGATTTATTTTAAAGTTTGTTTCCGTTTAATCCCATTAATAACATGTACATTGTACATGTATATAGTTATCAAAAATAGTTCACAGTTCTCTTTCGTAGTTTATTTCCTATATTTTTTACTAATTTCACGTGAATGAAAAGTACAAAAAATACAAACACGGATAAGATTGTTTATGGTATAGGAATTACTGTCAATTTGCAATAAATAATTGCAGTATGTACTTACTCAATAATAGTATTCATTTTATTTCACTTTATTTTCTATTCGATGTTTATTTATTGTGATTTATTCAATGTTTATAAATTTAATAGCTTGTCTTGCCCCTGTACCGGTGAGTGAATAACCATCAGAATGTTGATTTTTTTTTTGCTATCAACAAGTTAGTAATAAAGTAGCAAGTATTAAAAGTTTCACAAATTCAATTATTTTCCTTAGGGATTTTGTTTTACCGGAGGAACGGTATCGATAACTTATATGGATTATCTTGACCTAATATAGTGTTGAATTGATAACATAAATCAATCTAGTAATGTGTACGGGTGGTATAAGTCAGCCTAGTAATCCATATTTGATGGTTTAAAAAAAGTTAAAAAGAAGAATTTTTTTGTCTTTTTTGTCAATGCAAAGTGTTGCATTATAAATCTTGATTAAAAGCATGTCAGTGGACTACTATGCTTGCACAAATTGTAGTAAAAATGTGTTGCAGTTTTATGCCGAAGATGAAGCATTTTTTTCAGTTCGAAAACTACGTCACGATCTGAAATGGCATTTATATCTAAAACGCTACCCTCGCTTTACGTATACTTAATATAGCACACTCAATAGGATTTGTAGTTTCGTAATTTCTGTATATCATAATTCACTCTCTATTGCGCTCATGCACCTGGGTTCTGGAGAAACCGTATCGCTTGCTGTGACATAGCGCAACAGCTTGTACGTAACGCCTGGCAAAAATGTCTCGCTTTGTGATTGATCAATTCGCTGTAACGAGTTGGATGGTTGGACCGTGGTCATCCCGGTTAAGCTTTGATGAATTCCTAGCAATCCTACCGTTTTCACCTGGGACAGTTTTCACCAGTAGCAGTGGTAGCATAGCATAGTGGTCGAGCTGGAAGGCTCTCGGGCAAACGCAACGAAGCGAAAACCCGCTGCACAAACCGTGCGTTTGCGATTCGTTCGCTTCAAAAGCGTCAACAAAAGCGACAGAATGCTGCTGATGCTGCTGCTGCCCCTGGTAGCGGCATGACTATGGTGGCAAATGTGTGAATATGTGCATAGAGACCCCCTACACCGGGCTCAGAAAACGTGCACCGAATTGTCACCGTTGCCCCTGACGTAACCACCACGCACACACTGTACGTGGAGATTTCATGCAAAAATGGGCGAGGTAAAAAATAGATGCCAAACAGAAGGCCTGATCCCGAGCGAGAAAAAATAACAACCAGACCATTTGCTGTGGCAATCCTTTGCTAGAAATGGGAGAAAAATGACTAGCGAAAAGGTAAAAAACATACCCTTCGTTCGGTTATCTACGACTAACTGGCCGCGTACATACACAAACGCAGTCACACGCGTCCGGAAGGGAAGCTGTGTGATAGAATTTTTATTAAACTTTGTTCTTGCTGGCGAGCTTGGTCCATGGCCAGAGACACCGGCCGAGCACTGCCGCTTCATATGCGTAGATTCATATGCGTTGTGTTTTTCATCATCATGAGCGGCAGTGGGGATAGAAATGGTTAGACTACGCACACCACGCAATTTTCTGATCCTGTTTCGGATGAAACTTGGCGGTCAGTGGATTTTTTTTACACAACTTTGCATGTGTTTTCTAGCGTTGTTTGTTGTCGTTGAGGTTGGGTAGTGCTATTTTTTATATGTTTATTAAAAACACACAAGCGCATCGCTCGCGCATCGATTTGGTGTTTGTGGTAGAGAAGAATTTAAATTAGCGAATATATGAAGCGGTTTTCATACTGCTTTTAATTTCAGCATTTCCATTTGCTTCATGTATCCTGGAACAGTTTTTCATGACATAATAACAATTTAAAACAAAAAGGGCAAGAATGTATGAATTGTTACAATTAATGTTTATTTACGTTTTAGTTTCAGCAAACATTTTCGGGTGTTTATCGCAGATTAGGAAATTCCGCTCGGGAAATTGCATTTGTCATCATTTACCCCATGTCATCATATGACCACAGTAGTCGGACTCATCTGGGTTACTCAAACTTACGACAGACCTGGAACAAATTCTTTTAAAAGCAAACAAGTATTGTAATTCTTACTTTAAAACCTTTATTTGTTGAAGCTTGGGTTTATAAACTCCATAAAAATGTATGCAATATAATTATTTTAAATCTAGCCGAGTCGGGCTCGTGATTAGTTTGTAACTAAGATTATACGTCTTGGGAAACTAGATCAAGTATCAAGTGATGCTTGCAAATCTATCACATTTTCATTCTGTCAATTCTTTACCTGCCGACCAGCTATCACTCACAAACCAACTCTCCCTAGTTACCTTGATCACAGTTGCGCTGACGCTACCAGCGTTGCATGGTTGCTTTCGCTTAATGTTTCGCACGCATCTCCCACACATGCCCCTTTACACACGGGGAAGCACCTGACTACAACCATTCATTTAGGATTTGCCAATGTGCGAACGAAAGCGGAACTTTTTTTTTCTCCCGTATCCGGGAAGAGAGCCAGGACTACGAAACCACCATAGGAAAGGGCAGAGGCTTGTTTCGATTTTTCGAACTAACTGCGAAAGGACGTGCACACACACACACATACACACGGGCTAGAAGGTTGCAAGTGGTACGCGAAACGTCCCAAAATAGAATGCGAACCAGTAAATTTGTGTGCGTGCACACTTGCACCACTATACAGCGTGCACACACACATATACACACACAAAAGCATGCATAAGCAGAGGACTAAACACGATCG
Organism: Anopheles punctulatus; assembly: GCA_000956255.1. Classification (NCBI taxonomy): domain Eukaryota; kingdom Metazoa; phylum Arthropoda; class Insecta; order Diptera; family Culicidae; genus Anopheles; species Anopheles punctulatus. The sequence continues at coordinate 14,004 of JXXA01007731.1, forward strand.
GAGCAAAAAGGACAACGACCGCGCTAAAGATAGGAGAACGTTGTCATATCCCGCAACTTCCCTTAGCAAATGATGGTAGGGATGTCGTTTCATTTGCGCTCGGGCTCTTGAATTTGGGGTTTGTCAGTGTGACGATCCACGCACAGCCAACGCACAGCCAACGCACAGCTTGTGAAAATGTCCGTACGTGTGTATTAGTTAGCGTGCATATGGGTGAGCATTTTGGTGCACATCTGGCAGCATAATTTGCTGCCATAGTCTCGCATATGAATTCGGCATTGCACGTTGCATATGATACCGCAAATACCGCCGATGGATGGATCACCTTCCACGCGTGGGACACACAATGAAGCAACAATAATATAAAAGCCGCATTGTGAAATGTACACAGTGCAGTTTGCATATTTTTTATGGTTACGATTTTTTCATGGTCGTTTTAAAATCCGAACGGGCGGAAGAAAAAAAAAGATACATAATTTCATAATTTTCTCGCGACGATAAACACAATCTTTAATGATAAGAATCCGCATGTGCAATGTGTAGTTCTGTTGATGAGACAAATCTTGTTCGAGTCACCCTGTAAGGTCTTGCGTATGATTTAATTTATTTGATAAATGTATACCCCTGCCAATGTCTAAACTGGGCTGCTAACTTGAGTTGATCCTAGCGTGGCATGGATAAAAAATCATTACAGTTAGGTGAACACAAACATCGTCCCGTTTTGATAGGGTCGTGGTGCGTATCTATTCCGTAGGTACTGGTCGTCTATTGCGTTTAGAAAGCCGTAGCGCATGGTAAGCTAGTGTGGGGTTCATTCTGATATGCAGGTCGTTCACATTTCCAACGTTTAATGCCTAGAATCCAGCATCCGATGATGTTTGACGGTTGTACACGGGTTCGGATACAACAAGGAAAAGGATATTGTAAAATGTAATTTTCATACAATTTTCTTAACAATTTGTTAAACATTTTTCACTCATATCTCAGTTCTACATTCAGGGTTCATATAAAACAGCTGAACATCCAGAACCTTTTTGACTTTTTCACAACGTTTCAATTCGGAAGCTGGCATTGAATGATTACAAACTGCTGAAGGGCATATCTCGTACGTATCGTCCTCTAGAATTTTGCGAATTTGCTGATGATGCTTTCGATACGCTTTGCTTCATATCTTGCATGTGCATCCCGCGGATGGCTTGCATATACCATCGGTGCTGCGAAAGAGCAGCACAAAAATTTCGCGAAAGTCACACTCATCGCGTAAGACAGCGTGCATGGCAATGATGAAGCTAAACGCGAAATGAGCGCGTCGGTGTGTGGTGGTGGTACAAGGTGAAAACGGTTTTTTCTTCAGCGAAACTTCAAGCTTCCACGATTGACTGGTTGTCCCACATACCGGCTAGATTCGTACTGTGTCGACGATGCGCCGAAGTGTGTTAGTACATATAAATGGAAACTCTACGCGGTGTCGACGACGATTCCCGAGTCGCTCATCCTTGTACCACCAACTATAGTACTACGATCGTCCTCGTGGTTGTGTGTGTGTGTGTATGTGAGGGGTTTTTTTTATTTCCTTTTTCTCTTAGAGTAACGAACCACCCTATTCTACAACTTCGAGTACTATTTGACACCATTACTACGGTGATCGTGTGCGCTCTTTGGACCGAGCCGATGTTATGAATGAATTTGCTTCTTGAAGGAGCACATTCGATTTCTTGCCGGTTTTCTTTTTCCGGCTCTTGTTTGGACAAATGTTGTGTGCATGAGAGATGCAAAATAAAATGTTTCTTCAATTTCGCTTTCGAAGTTGTATGTTCTGTTTTAATTGCCGAAGCTTATTAAAAGTTTCAATTTATTAAGTATTAGTAAAAATACATACTAATATTTTGATGTTACTCCTCATCTAACCCATCCTGGTGATCACGTGCCTTAGTGAAACTGTATGAATAAGAAATTGGTATTCATTATTTATTGTTTTTTTCTTCTTATTTCTACTGTTATAGAAAAAAAAACCCGTCGAGAGTTCAGGGTATAATATTTTAGTAAAGAAATGTGCCCATTAAACAGTCTTGACATTTCTTTATATTTAAAAATTATACAATTTCATTATATGAGTTTTAAGATATTGAAAGAGTTCTTTAAAAACTTATATGCTGTGCATATAAGCCGGCTTATTGCGGCTGCGCGAATGGCTGGTTTTATACTTCGTTTTTACATTCACTTTAATACATCGTACATTTTTTACCATCCAAACCCCGTCCTGCTGGAAGCGTACGGAAGACAAAATAATACACGTACCAGACGCATCGTCGGTATGTGCAGTTTATATAAATAAAGCAAATGTGTTCACATTTAGTGGACTGGACTTTTTATACAAAACCATCCCTGGGATGCATAACATTGCATCGTCCAAATGGGCTACTGGTAACCGTGGGTTAAGGTGGGAAGAATTTCACGTTAGAGGACTGGACGTGGATGTCATGTTTCATCACGGCAACAATGCCACTGTTTGCCCAAGGCCGGGCAAAGCGCGATGTTGGGTGGGAGTTGCAAACAAATCAATATCACCCTTCATTGATTCGCACAGGATATATATATATGTGTGTGTGTATGTGTGTGTGTGTGCGCGCGTTAGTGTACATTGCTGGGACAAAGGTATCCTTTCCTGCTGGGTAGTGCTGGGGATGGTTAAATTCGTTTCTCTCTGCCTGCTGACGATGTTCGCTGGATCGTGAAACTGGATGGTAGTGGCGCATTCGCAAAAAGGAGGAGGTACGCATATGCATATGACTGTCTGCACCGCGGACGTGAAACCAAATATGTATATGTGTGTATGTGCGCCTGTGCGTATATGGATCCGGGGAATCCTGGGATGGTCGCGAGTTTTCGCGAGTCCGCGTGCAAAACAGTGTCCAGTTATCGTTTTGCCGCTATCCGTTTGAACTCCCCGCTAGCAGTATCCATGTTTTTTTTGTACGCTCTTGTTCCCCATATGTATGTGTTTCATTATGCAATCAATATTTATGCAGTTTTTTCGCTCATGTGTCGCCGCACGATCCCAAAGGGATCCGGCGAATCGTCATCGTGAGCATGCACACACAAACACACGCACTAACACATGCACACATTTTGCTATCACCAACAATGGAATTGTGCCCCGTTACTTGCATCCGTTTTTGCCGATCGGTAACCAAGCGCCCTCGCCGTTGGTCCCTGGCCGCTGATTACATTTCACATTTTGCACTATTCACGAGAATTTCCAGTTCCGAGAGTCATGCATTTCCAACGCAGGGTCGGAGAAGTGTTTGTTTTCGGTCGTTGTTTTATTTTTTTTGTTGTTTATATTGTTAGTCTCTGCTTGCTGGATTGCAGTAGAAAAGAAATATATAAATAAATTGATATATTTTTATTCAGTTTTTATTCCACCAGTGAACTCTCCCTGTTGACGAAATGGAAATGCACTGCAATAGCATGCAAAAAAGTAGTTGGAGAAGCCACCAAAAGCCAGTACACCCTGTACACTGCTGTTGTTAACTTTTGCGGAACGGTTGGTATACGTTCGCGCGCAGTCACAGCCACTGCATTGGAATTGCATTCAAAAATTGCTATCGAACGAAAACGCTATAACCGATAACAACGCACACACACACACAGAGAAATGTTAGAGTCTGAATTTGCACTTATTTCATTGCCTCAAAAATGCATTTCTAGCTGGGGAAGGTTTCGGGTGAAGTTTTTTGTTTTTTTCGTTGTTGATTCTCTTGGTTGTTTGGTTGCTGTTTTATTCACCAAACCTTTCACCAACTGCTCACTAACGAGTTTGGTGGGAGATACATGCAATTTTAATTCGGTTGCCGAAATTAAATGCGAAATCGCCAGCGATGCGGGTTTATCGATGAGGAATGAGCGCGGTGAGCTGGAATGGGATCCACCTGATCTCGCGCTTGTTCTGTTTTTGCATGTGCACTGTTCTATCGCGTTGTGAGAATGCGCAACGCATTTCTCTGTACACAACCAATGCTCTGCACTGGATGTTACCAACTCCGTGTGGTGTGTAGCGCATCGAAAAATATGTATATTTATATACACACATCCACCTGAAATATTATCCTTTCAGCGAGCACCAGCAGTTGGAGGGGGAGTGTGCTGGGAAGAAAGGATTAAAGTAAACAGAATCGCAACGCTTGCCCCACAATTTGCATTCCCTGTACCTCACGATCGATTTGGTTTTGGTGGTGGCGTATGGAATGTGCGCACGATTATAATATCGAATGCACATGCAGCAATGCAGCTCGCTAGCGGTTAGGGTTGATGCATTGGCTTCCTTTGTGCTTCAGGGGGCAGCGCGCTGAGTTCGCTCTCCGAATATAGTATAAAAAATCGCACAACCAAAATACGGGGGAATATTGGATTCGGAAAAATAATTTTTCAAACTGTTTGCATATTCGGGCACCACATTTCATCGCTGGGTGCGTCTGTGCACCGGTGGTATCGAATATCTGCTCGAAGAACAAAGGAAAACGTTATTTTTTATTGCTATAAAGTAGTGAATACCGCTCGTCATATTAATCCCCGAGGGGGAGCAATCGTTTTGTTGCTGCTGTTGTATTTTTTTTGACGAATTTATGTACAATATTCTCTATTGGGTGTCTCGTTCTGGGGTAGAGGGCAGAAAAGCAGGGGCGAGCGGGGCGTTTGGAAAACAAGCGTTATAGCCATTATTGTAGGTTTAATGAATATGTGTCGTTATCACTTCGCATGCAGAATAAATTAAGTCGGTAAATAATGTATGATTAATACCGGATAGAACAACCCGGTGGACTTGACAGCAAAAAAAAAAAAACATATAATACGAAATGTGCCATCGGGTGCAACGTGTTTATACAATGGATGCGTATTTAAAAATGCACCGCACTGTGAAATGGGAAATTGCAATCCCGCCAATACATTCGTTACATCGTTTGTTTGAGATTATTTAAATTTTCCCATCGCATCGCCACTGGGAACGTTAACATCCACGGTCACCCACACCCTCGGGGGCGGTATTTTCCGATGGAATACCAATTTATTCTGCCAATAATAATTGGTGTGCAGTCATGCAGGCC
>JXXA01007732.1:0-16904 GCA_000956255.1 Anopheles punctulatus
GGGAAGGCTTGACCCCAAGCAGCTGTTTGCGAGCCGTTTGTGTGGAGGCTTTTCTCTTGTACCAACGGAGCACTTGCCATTTGAGCCGCGTTGCATGTGGTCGCGTGCAGAAGGAAACCGCAAACGACGCAGACGCGGGGAAAAGAGGCAAGAGTTTGAGTTCCTTATTGACATTGAACATATATGGGCTCCGATGGTACGATTGCGGAAGGTGTCTCACCGTGGACAGGCAAAGGCACGTCGGACGAGAAGGAACTACGTGTAAAACGTGCGGCCGTAAAGCCTTCCCTCTCGTGCCATGATGCATTTACTAGCGCTTGTGGCTTCCAGACCGCGCATCGGAGATGAAGAAAACGAAAAGTATCGTTTATGATGGAAAGTGATAGTCTCTAAATGTCACAGCTCAGTGAGCAAATCGTGACACTATTTTAACGTCGAACGTTTTATCGCGGTTTTTGCACATATTCCTTCAATCGAATGTGGGGAAATGGATATATGACTGTAAATAGACTGTAAATTTTGTAAACAAATCGATTATGTTGCAAATGGGTGCGGGAATTACTGGACTTGGTAAGATTAGTTGCACATATTATACAATTGAAATTATCTACAAATATGGTTAGTGAAGGACAAGGAAGTCAGTATGCGAGCTTTTAGCTCAACAACAGGAGCAGATTCTGTATATTAAGCTATCAACGCATGCCACATCTATTTATCTCCACAAAGCTAATAGAACAAATGTGGTGGAAAGGGTAATGAAGACATTGGCAGTCGTTTTTTGCCTTTGAAATGCAAATACTCAGTTCACTCTACAGCAACAAAAAAAGCTCTTCCATCAAACTTATTACTATTTTTTTTAGAAGGAAACAAAGCGTAGTCGTGCGATGACCCAAATTTCCACCCGAGAGCAGGACCAGCGCTCAGAAGGGTCCATTTGACCGTGGTTCGGTGGTCAAGTTCGTTGTTTGAGTATTGCTACCAAATCTTCATTGTATCCACGTGCCATGCCGCTTTATCGCTCGAAAAAAAAACAACTCATAAAAAAGGTAGTCAGTTTAACACGCACCACGATTTCCACCTTCTTCCTAAAAACCACGCAACAAACAAACCTGATATTGGGGAGCCCGAAAGATGGGTTCGGGGTTTTTTTTTTGTTTGGATGTAACATGCCCTACACTCAAAGTCCGTCGTCGTGTGGAGAAGAAACAGTTAGGCTTAATGAGATTACGATTACTGGCGAGAGTAATTATGATCGCCGCGCCGGGAACATGAATAATCCCATGGTTTGGGGTGGTTTGCTATGGCCTTCAAAAATAAAACTTCGCTGAAAGCAGAGAGAAGAGCACCGCTACGGTTGGCGTTCCAGACACCCGATTGTGGCCCGGTCTGGGCAGACAGTCAGACTAACCCGGTTCTTGCCGGTACCGGTAGGGGCGCGTGCACCGTACTGCATATGCTTGTGTGCGTGGGGTGGTTTTTGTGTCCAGGGTGCGCGTGTGCCATATAAGCTTCTACTAAACTTTCTCCCTCCCGTTCCCTCTCCTTCTCTCTTTCTCTCTCTCTCATTCTCTATCTCTCGCACAGAGCTTTAATAAAATGGGCCAGGAGAAATCTTTGCCCTCCAGATGTACCTCCGCACATGACTACCACCATCACCACCATCATCACCACCACCACCATCACCACACGGGCTCGTCCACCTCCTCGACGACCTCGTCCGCCGTGCCGTCCCGTTCGCCGTCCACCGCATCGACGACATCGTCCGCGTCGTCCGCATCGGCCGCCTCCTCGTACAAGAGCGTCGAGCGGCAGACGAAGTACCTCAACGAGCATCTGTACATCAAGTCCTACCTCGACATCGAGGAGGAGGACCGCAACGCGAAGCTGCTGTTCCAGAAGGTGCGCCCCGGGGGCATCCGCAACTACACGCCGAAGATACTGTCCGAGAACCCGAAGCAGGATCTGGATGTTTGGATCTAGCCGGGGCTAGACCATCAGCAGTAGTGTCCGTAAAATTACAACAACAAAAACACACACACACACAAAACTTGCCGCAAAGGATCTGTTTTCCTTCTTCCGTGCCGCTTCCTCCATCAATCCGTCCAAACGCACAAACCACAAGGGCGCCAGCAGCAGCTTCCCGGCACCGTGCAATGGCTCTTGGACTCGCTTCCGTAGCGGCAGTAGCTGGAGGACTTGCGCACACCCCAATCGCACTGCTCACACTCATACCACTTTTAGCTGTAGGAGTCAATTACTATAGATACCAAAGTGTGGATCCGGAGACAAATCCCACCGACCAGCAAACGGTGAGTTACGGCCAGGGTACGACTGTCACGGTTTCAATCCACTGATCGATCTCTCCCGCTCAACCTTCTCACCCACAGCTAAGACGATACTATGACTTCGTCGTCATCGGGGCCGGTTCGGCCGGCGCCGTCGTGGCATCGCGGCTGTCCGAGATCGGCGACTGGTCGGTGCTGCTACTCGAGGCAGGCGGCGACGAGAACGAGGTGACGGACGTGCCATCCCTGGCGGGGTATCTGCAGCTGACCGAGTACGACTGGAAGTACCAGACGACACCGTCGGCGGACCGGCGCTACTGCCAGGCGATGATCGGCGACCGGTGCAACTGGCCGCGCGGCAAGGTGATGGGTGGCTCGTCCGTCCTGAACGCGATGGTGTACGTCCGGGGCAATCGGCGCGACTACGACCACTGGCTCGAGCAGGGCAACGTCGGCTGGGGCTACGACAGCGTGCTGCCGTACTTCATCAAGTCCGAGGACAACCGCAATCCGTACATGGCCCGGTCGCCGTACCACGGTGTGGGCGGCTATCTGACCGTGCAGGAGGCACCGTGGCGGACGCCGCTGTCGGTGGCGTTCGTTGCGGCCGGGCAGGAGATGGGCTACGAAAATCGCGACATCAACGGTGCGGACCAGACCGGGTTCATGCTGCTGCAGGCGACCATCAGACGCGGCAGTCGGTGCAGCACCTCCAAGGCGTTTCTGCGTCCGGTGCGGTTACGGCAGAACCTGCACATCGCCATGAACGCGCACGTCACGCGCATCCTGTTCGACGAGCAGCACCGCGCGTACGGCGTGGAGTTCGTGCGCAACCAGAAGCGCCAGTACGTGTTCGCGCGGAAGGAGATCGTGCTGTCGGCGGGCGCACTCAACACCCCGCAGTTACTGATGCTGAGCGGTGTCGGACCGGCCGAACACCTGCAGGAGCTCGGTATTCCGGTGATCTCGGACCTGCCCGTCGGCGACAATCTGCAGGATCACGTCGGGCTCGGAGGTCTCACGTTCCTGGTCGATCAGCCCGTCACGGTGAAGACGTCCCGCTACAGCTCGGTGCCGGTTGCGCTCGAGTACTTCCTCAACGAGCGCGGCCCGATGACGTTCCCGGGCATCGAGGGGGTCGCGTTCGTCAACACGAAGTACGCCGACCCGTCCGGCAAGTGGCCCGACATCCAGTTCCACTTCGGGCCGAGCTCGGTCAACTCGGACGGTGGGCAGAACATCCGCAAGATTCTGAACCTGCGCGACGGCTTCTACAACACCGTCTACAAACCGATCCAGAACGCGGAGACGTGGACGATCCTGCCGCTGCTGCTGCGACCGAAGAGCACCGGGTGGGTGCGGCTGCGGTCGAAGAACCCGTTCGTGCAGCCGTCGATCGAACCGAACTACTTCGCGCACGACGAGGACGTGGCCGTGCTGGTCGAGGGCATCAAGATCGCGATCAACGTGTCGCACACGCAGGCCTTTCAGCGGTTCAACTCGCGCCCGCACGCCATCCCCCTGCCCGGCTGCCGCCATCTGCCGTTCATGTCCGACGCGTACTGGGCGTGCACGATCAAGCAGTTCACCTTCACCATCTACCATCCGGCCGGCACGGCCAAGATGGGCCCGAGCTGGGACCCGGGCGCGGTCGTCGATCCGCGGCTACGCGTGTACGGCGTGTCCGGGCTGCGGGTAGTGGACGCCAGCGTCATGCCGACCATCATCAGCGGCAACCCGAACGCACCGGTCATCATGATCGGCGAGAAGGCGGCCGACATGATCAAGGAGGACTGGGGCCGACTGGTCGGTTGGTGAGCCGAGTCGTCCGGCCAGGAAGGAACCAACTCCAACTTTACACTCTAGCTAGTCAAATAATCACACTGCGCGCGATGCACTTCGACGCACTGATACAGAAAAAAAAATAGACGCGGAAGAAAGACACGTGCGCTGTACGACGGGGAGGGGAAGGATGTGTGTTTTGTAGTTTGTACAACAAAAAAAAACAATGGATCGTGTTCTCTAGATGTGTAGTAGTATCGCACACTACAGCGCACCCCTACCGTGTGTCGCTGTGCGCGTGTGCGATTGCAAAAAATGTGAAGTTTTTTGTTTTAGAAAAATTTTTACAATTTCATTTGGACAAAACCGCCCGCCCACGGTACCACTTCCGAGAAAACGACGGTTTGGCTAGGTGAAGCAGCCGTTAGCATTAGGGGTAGTAAATGGTAGGCAACTAATTCATGACCCGTTCGCTCATATGCCGGTGTGTTTGTGTACGTGTGTGTGTCTGTGTGTTTTTTTCCAAATGAAACTTTGTTGTAGAAATGAATGTTAGGGGATATATACATATTTTTTGTACAGCGTGGCGTACGGGGCAACTATTCTAAATAGGCATTAAATGAAACAATGGGAGGGAGAGATTAGAACGCGGAAAACTACAAAAAATCGTTAATTATGAGTGTGCTGATACAGAGAAAGCATTCGTTCTTGTACGTACCATCACTAAAACCGAACAGAGAGAACGAAAGAAAGGAAGAGAAATAAATAATAAAAAAAAACGTTACCAATAAATGGAATTGATAGTGAATAAATGAAACTCCACTTGAGCCAAGCGCGGCGTTGCGATTAAACCCACCGGAAAGGAAAGGAAAATATCACTGACGCAACCGAAACGTGCGCCCGATGACCCCGTTCGCGATGGTTGTGGTGGTGGTGGTGGTGGTAAAACCTTCATTAAATTCTCCCAACAAATCACACCAATTAAAAGTGAGCATCACCTAGCCTCAGCCGCGGCGAGCGAAAATGAAAGCCTGATTAGCGCCATATGATCCACATCGACCGATGTAGGCCAGTAAGTATCCGCTACATACTAATGGATGGCTTAGATTCGTCTGCTTTTTTTTTTGGGTAGGCGGTACACCTCATTGCTTATTCCGGGTAGCGTAAGGCCACGCATGTGTGCTCCGCATTTTCTTACTGCATGCCAGGTATTGGTGGCCGGCATCTTCGTACATCATCTTCGGACGCTACGGAATGCTACCTAGTACTGTGGCAATTTACATAATTTCATCCGATCTCTTGTCGTGTCATTAGATCGAATCTTTTACTATCATTAAGGCAGGATCGGCACCGATGGATAGTTATAGCTGCCGGTGTCATTAGCGGTTCAAAAGTATGAAAGCGGGACCGCACGGTGGATCTGGGCACCGAAATCCATGAACTTATGTTTTGCATAAAAATTTTGACGCTTTTATAGTGATGCTTTTTCAAAAGTGCATCACTATCGTTATTCGGTCCAGTTTCTAGAGCAAATGGGTAGTACAGTGCTGTGCTCAATAACTGAATGGATGTCAATCCTAATAATTGAAAGAAACAATAAAAATAAAGACAATATCTTTCATGTGTTCTTTACACAATTTCATTCACTATCAAAGCACAAACAGCTAAAAAACATTTTGAATTAATATTTAATTTATGCAAATGGTAAGGAGTTACAAAATTCATAAATTGTAAAATTTACCCACCGCACCTATACGCCTGTGCGTATGCAATACGCCTACACGAATCAAACCCACGAATGAACATGAGTTCACTGTAAAGCTTTTGACGTAGGAATGAATTTTAAATGAACCTGCACATTTGTAGATCGAAAAGCTTATTTCATTTAGATCACATTCATTTTAGTTAAAATTAAAGATAAAAAACGACTTAAACTTTTCTGTAAATGTATAAATTTAAGTACGACGCCATTCTGCGTTTTAAGTTTCACGACAAACAAGTTTTAGTTACTATCGTAAATAGAAACAAGGAAATATTTTAAAAAAACTAAAACGTACTTCTATGAAATTATAATAAGGATGATACAACGATCATACGATCCTAGCGTCGAGGTAATAAACGTATTTTACAGCTAAAAAATTTAGATTAAATTTTCGACTTTCATAATAAATGCTTTCGAATGCAAGATAAATTGTGCAACAAATAGTTTGTGTCATGTCACAAACAATTGAAAGCACACAAAATGCATTCAAATTGCCTATTATCTTTAACAAACGGTAGCTGGCAACATCACGTCCGCAATGGTCCGGTATCTTCGACCGACGCGTACCCTTTATTACAGTAACATCGTCTTCAAGGTTACCGGCGACGTCCGGCTCGCCCAGATGGAGGCGCGCAATGATACAAGTGTGCAAGCATGTGCCGTCGTCCGGTTCCGAGCGCGTTGGCGATCGCATAATCCTCGTCATTACAAACAATTGCATAAGGAACCGTTTTCTGAAACGTCGTTCGTGAACGTGAACAATGTCACATACAACCGAACCACCGCTGAGGGCGTCCGCGAACGGACTCGACATCGGATCATCGGTGAAAGAAAAAGGTGAAATGCAAACTACCACCACCACTACCGGCCAAGTCGTTTCAAAATAAAAAAGGAAACACTTACGACTGGGTGCGCTGCTCCCAGCTGCTGCCACTCCTGTTGACTGACATTTGAATTCGCAATAGATACTACTTTGAACACTTTTGGGAACGTATGCAAGCGGATACCTGCCGGGGCCAGCAAGTACTTGCCACCGATTGCTGCGATTTTGGTGGGTACTTTTTGAATGGCTCATGCTGGCAACAGAAACAGTTCACATAAGCCAGCAGTGAGAGTGGAGTAGGGAAATGTTCAAGTTTTGTTACGGAACAGATCCGAAAGGATTGGCCGATCCTGATAATCTTATGGAAAGTAAATTCTATTTCCTTGACAAAAATGAATGAGAAGACCTATCTGATGTTACATAACTAGAGGTCAGTAAATGCTTTCTTAAGCACTGCGTACTCCAAAATTACAGTCATTGGATACACAAATCAATCAATACATGAACAGATCTACCAGTAGTATCATCATTCGATTTGATTTCTTCAAATCATAACGTCGGTAATAAACACGCAAGTAATCGTGATTAATCGCTCAATGAAACGTCGATCCGGGGCTGGACTTAACCATTGCAAAATCCCACGAAATCGGTCTGTCATGTAACGTTTGTTGATGCGATAATAATTGCTAAAGGGAAAAATACTGCTGCTCCAACCGCTTCAAGGAACGCTAAACTTTTCACCCACCGTAAAAGGTGGAGCCCCGCTTCGCTGTGAGCTCGCGTGCCTGACCGAACTGACCACGATAGAGGTGGCCGTCACTGTGCGCTATGTTCTCGTAAGTGTTCAACATTTCAAGCTCCAATTGTTTTGCGCCTTAGTCGCTTGGGTGGTCGCAGTAAACCACCAACTACAGCGCAAAATTAGTGCAAAAAGGAATGGTATAAATGGCTTTTTTTTCTCTCACAGATGCATCCACCACGGACCGCAAGAAAGCTCCACGTTTGATAATGATGCATACTACCACAACAGCACTGGTGCGAGTAAGGTTGGTTCGCGATAGATCAATGTCGAAAATGTTGCAGCAAATTGAGCGATATGAAACTTTGGGTGCGCAGGTGCTTGATGTGACTAATTTATCATATCTTCCATATTCAATAGCTAAGTATGTAACAGGCGATGGATGATTGTAACTCAGGATGCCATAATCGATTAAATAAAAAATTATGAAGTTTTAAAGCAGGAAAGTTATTTTACCACTTGCATTAATATTGATAATGTACAAAATAAGTATATTCACTATTCACAAATTCGAGCAATTTTTAAACTATTTTATCACAAACTAGAACAATCGTAAAAAAATATTTGAATATTTAAAAATAATTCACCTACAAACGAATTTGTCGATCTCATTCCGAATGAAACTTTTAGATAACATTCGAAATTTTGGAAATTCATTGAAAACTTAGATTAGAAATTCATTGAAAACATTGCTCTACATCATTTTGGAAACAATTTCAAACTAAAAGAGTGAAGTGAGAAATTTCTAATGGGAGTGAGTAAACACTATTTTTCGGTAAGCGTAACTAAACAAAGCAGTGATACACATAAAAAGATGAGAAAAGCAAGTATTTTTTCAATACCAATACCAACCGATAAACGCATCGTCAAAGTCTCTCCTACATTGAACGAACACACGCCCGATGCAGCTACCCGATTAATGGCGATCGCGAATTAATTATCGCCATGATTACGGCATCGGCATCGGCATCACACCCAATATCTATGATTAAATCGTTAATACCAAACCGTCACCCGGTGGCACACTTCGTCGCAGCAATTAGCGTGACGGGCGGTCCGCTTTTCCGGTTGGCTGTGCGCGCGCAACAAGAAACCGAAGAAGAAACAGCAAAGCTAACCGGCAAATGAAACCAATATTCATCCGATCGACTACACACGCAGCATACGCGGGGTGGGAAAATAAACAGCTTATCCCCAGTGTGCAGTGCGCGCTGGCACCCTGTGCGTAATGTTCATAATGTTTGTGCTCTACCCGCGGCCAAAGGGGGAGCAGCGCTGGCTCACTACCCGTCGTATCACGGGAAGCAACCGTTTTGTGCCGATGGGACGCCGCACGATGTCTCTCTAGTTGCATTATGCAAATGAATCCCCTCCGCACCTGGTGGAAGCGGTGAATTGCTACCCCTCGCTCACCTTGCGTTCGGTCTCGTGTCTGATTACTCACGATTACAGCAGCCTATGCGTACGTGCGTCGACTCATGCGCAGATCGCGACAATCAAACCGGGCACTTTCGGTAAGGCACGGACGGACGGACGCTCCCCTGCCGTAAGAGAGATGGTGCCGATAGAAAACGGAGAAAAAGTAAAAACCCCAAACATTCAACCCATTGACTTACATTTTGTATCCCCTTCTGTCCGAGAGCGACGCGAACGAGGTTTGGCGAAAACCGTCGTTTTCCCTTTCCTTTCCGTTTCGCTCTTTCACCGCGCCACCGCTGCTCCGCAGATAACGGATGGCATACCACCGGCTGGCCATCTCGCGAGAGGGCACACGTGAGCACGCCCGAAGACGTAATCTCGGTGACTCCTTCGATGGAACGATGCCGCCGCCACCGCCGTCGAGCGTGCGCCCGCGTAATCAAAGATACGACGTGAGGCGGTCCCGCGTGCAGCGTGTTAGCTCAGTTTTGCCGGTTACGTACCTAACCCGCTGTTGCCTGTCGTTGTTTGGTACAGCGAAAGAGAGAAGGATCGGTTCACCGGTGTGCGCGCATTGCATGGGCCTGCATTGGTCAGCCGTTGCAGCCAGCCCGCCGCGAACAAACCGACTTGCGTCATCATCCGCACCGAAACGTCTAGCAAACAGTGTGATCTGGCGAAGAGGAGCACACCGAACGAACCGGGGGGGACAAAATTCGGTCAAACCTACCCGACCCCCGGGAAGCGATTTTGAAAATTATCTTCTCTAACAGGTGCCAATTGGGTGCGGGTTTCCCTTCCGCGCAACTAACAGGAAGCCGCTCTTCTTGCGCCGCCCGTGTGTTCTGTGTGTTTCTCGGTGATGAAGAAATGGTACCCCACCGAGGAGCGTCACACAGTCGAGCCCGATACGGGCGCCAGGCCAGTCGTTCGACAGAGTTAAAAATGGGCGTTTAATTACCACTATCTCCATTTTTCCCACCGTTAGGCGCACGCAATGTGTGTATGGCTGCCTTTCGTTTAGGCATTTCCGACATGCGGCTCAGCTGCATTATACATTCCCGGAGCCCAAGGCAGAGGTCGATCGTCGAAAGGTAATACCATAGCAGCAGAAACCATCAAGCAGGCGAATTGTTTGTAATCTAGTGTGCTATTTCAATGCAACGTTTCAATTAAACCATAAGCGGAATTTTTATTTGATTAGCGTGCGATAAGCTGACTGAGCGCATGAAGCATTTGTTTGCAATTAAAGCTCAATTTTATGGCATGGGAGAAGTTGGCACTGAACCTATTCTGTATCCAGGCGATGGCTGTCAAAACGATGTGAAGGCTTTTGATAATACCAAACAATGTTACAATTCATTTAATTCAAATCAATCTGTGATAAAAATAATTTTGATTCTAATTACTAATAAATTTTTCAATTAATAGTTTGCTTTTTTTAGATTGGATCTTGATGGAATATAATTTTAAAACATTTAAAATACACGTACAAACTATTAGAGTCGACATAAATATAGTAAATATTTATTTGAATTTTATTAACATATTTTATTTATATTTTATGTTATTAACACAAACCAACTTTGATCTCGAAAGATCTTTCGCCACCATCGTTCCTGTCGTCCGCTACCACAGCATCCGCCTCTCGCTTTTCGCATCGCTAATGCAAGCCTAACATTATTATTCAATCATATCCAAACATCAATAAATCAATATTGGGTACACTTACTCTGCAGAACTAAGCAGATTAATGGTGCCTCCGGGGTGAAGCTTTCCCAAAAACCGCATCCTCGTAATGCCACTTCACTGTCGCTACCGGAAGAAACGCCACCGAGCTCTCTCGAATGCGCGCGCGTATACGCTACCGTAGTTTACCACACTTGAAAATCCTCTTCCAATTTACCAGAGGCGTAGCAAATGCGCCTCCTCTTCTGCTGGGCCCAATTGCGTGCCCTTGCCTACGAGCGCAAATGCTCAACCCTCCCGCTCACCCGCTCACCCGCTCAAACCGATCGATCGATCACATCCGAAACAGCCCCACCTCGGTCGTCATCTTTTGGGAGGCGCGTATTTGCGCGTTAGTTGCATCATCGAGACAATTTTCGCAGTTTCGTAAGCTGCAGCTTCTCGTCCGGCCCATCGGTACGCACCGGAGCACGCGCCTGAGCATAGCATCTGTTCGAAAAATGTGAGTGTGTTGCATATTAATGTTTTGTTCACGCTCCGGATCAATTTACCGGCGTTTCGATCCGGTCAATCGAGTTGAACGCTGAGAAAGTGGAATGTTTTAATAAGATGCTGTTTGATGCGATCCTCGAAACAGTCGAAGCAAACATGGGACAAAACGGTTTCAAAGCTGGTTTTATCGACCCATCCTTACTGTTATTTACATTTTAACAACCGGAACGAAAGGCTATTAAAAACGAACCATTTTATCATGGTCCAATAGGAAATCCAGCACCGTTCACACATTACGAGGTTTAGAAGCCATCATTAAATATGTTCACCGAATCGCTAGTATCATTGCAAATATCTCGAACCAGCCGAATAAAAAACAAAAACATATCTCTTCTCACACAGCTAAGCTTCTCGAATGATTCTCCACCTTCTCGCTCGCGTTCAAGGCAAGCACGGTGAAAGTGCTTTCGGCGGAATGTGAGCAATATTACATCATCGCCATAAGTGGGTCGAAAACTGTGCGAGGCGCAACAACTAAACTAAAAAAAACCGCGCACACCAGGCGAAAAGAGCGACCAAAGAGAGAAGCGCAAAAAATAATAAACAGAACAGACGGGCTGCGGGCCAAGGAAGGAAAGTGCACTCCGAGAAGCTGTCGGAAAAGCCCGAAGATCTGCCTCGCGGCCGGTGCCGGGCACCAAGGTTTGAAGCGTGCCTCCATAAGCGCCCCCACCTTCCCATCTCCACCCATCCCGTGCCCATCTCGTCTCGGATCTTGGATGGTTGATTATGTATGAGTGCCATTTGCGCTAGGAAGCATTAGTGTGGGCTGATTAGCGGACCCCGCGCGGTTGTGGTGGTCCGGTGCAATCATTATGCGCACTAGCGCCCGGTAAGAATCGTGGCTAGGCGCAGCTTAAACACGGTGCTGAGTTTTTATGGAAAGGATTCACTTTCATATCAGTGGAATACAATAAATTTAACCCAACTGTTCAATATCTGTTATTTAACAATGTTATCGATAAGAAATTTTGCGTTCCTCGCCTTATGGAGCATTTAAGTCTTTTGCTTGAGTACTATAAAATTTTTGCATTTTACATGGTTTAGTTGAAGTTAAACACTTTTTTCAGGATTATTACCGAACGGTTAAGAATGGAGTAGCACAAATAAACAAATGAAACAAACTACAACAAATTTTATGCTACATTTGTGAAACTATAAAAATCTTAACAAAAATGTCAATATTGTTTTAAAAAACAGTGTATAAACGAGTTAACTTCACAAGATAGCCAAAAGGACTTGGAAGGAAAATCAATATATTGTTCATTAGATTATAAACAACTTGCTAGTCAGTAAAAATCACTTTATAAAATCATCATTCACGCATTTTACAAAAAAAAAAAATGTTCTTGAGCACAGTACTACCAGTGAATGGTGTGATGATGAAGCAATAAAAATTCTAAGACTATTATCTCACCTTACCACAAAAATCGCTTAATGAACAACACCCGTAAGCGGATTATCGTCCGCACCCGGGGCCGGACCATAATTGTTTATCGCGATCATAATGTTCCATTTTCTTTTTGCCGCCCGGTAAAGCGCTTCCGTACACGGACAAAAATAACAGTGTCCAACGAACAGCACCTACCCCGATCCCTGGTCCTCAAAACAATCATGTCGTTCACTGGACGAACAGCTCCCCCGGTACATTCCGGTACCCCAGTGGGAAGAAACATTCCCGGACAGCGAAAAAGAATACCTCGCCAGTCCGTCTCTCCTAATGCATGCCAAGCTGCTACCGCTGAGCTGAGAGATTATGTTTACTAGCTGTGCGAGGATCGCCTTGGAAAACGATCGTTAGAGTTGCAACGAACAACCGGAGTGCCCGTCGTCACTCGGAGACATGCCCTCGCGCTGACCTCCGGGACAGGGAGAATACACAAACCCACCCAACCCGAGGGGAGCACCCCAAACTACACTAACAAACGAATCGTCTGTACGTCACCACCACCACCACCATCGCCACCTTTACACTCACTTTCGGTGGCGCACTGTGTTTTTATTCCCTTTCTTCCTACATCACTCTCACTCTCGATGGCGGCTGCTGCTGACAACAACTACAACAGCCACCACCACCATCACCATCAAACCATTAAGCCGGCCCTCTCTGCACGCTCAAGCGACCGAACCCCGACAAGCAATGCAGCAACAGCATTACTACCTCTCTCAGTCTTGGTTACTTGCGGCAAAGGGGTGGAAGGCTTCAGAAGAAGAAGCAAGGGAGAGAAAAAAAACCAAACCATACAACCCATTCGCGGCGCTGTCCCCACTCCCGCCGCGCCGTGTGTCGCCCGCGCATGGGACATTTCAGGTGCTTTTTGTGGTAAAATTTTCATTAGTCTTACTCCTGAACTCGGGCCCACCAGACGTGCACGATCGAACCGCGGGCGTGCTTGCGTACGTGTGAGTGTACGGTGACTTCCAATAGCGCTACGCACAGGTTTTTCCCAGCGTAAGGATCCAGTCCAGCCCGTGTTACGAATGCACCGACTGTGTCGATTACCTAATCAGTGTTCTGTTGGAAATGGATTTGCGGTGCGGTTGGGATAGAACCATGCAAGAAATGATGACCTCCTGAGTGTATGTGTAGGGGTGCGCGCGTGAAGAGTAATTCGGTTAAATTCTTTCCGCGATTTGGAGCCATCGAAACGACCGTGACGCTCAACAAAATCGCAGTGATTAGTGCGAAGGACCCGCCGGTGCATAATATTTGTGTGACTTCGTGTGTCTCTCCTAAAGGCTTCAGGAACTCAAATGCCAAGGAATGGTAAGATGGCACGCAATGCCAGCCTGCACGATAAACACGCTTAAGGATGTGTGCTCCAGTTGCGCGCTCACTCATGCCGATAAACTGCCTGAACCTAGCCGCGAGGTATTTGTTATGGACACGGCTCGCTATTAGTATGGTTCCTCTCCGCCAATTCGTTTCACGCTCGCGCAGCCTGTTAATTAACTGCCTCGGAAAATTATCGGACGGTACTGACGGCTCAGTGTTCGGCTCGCGATAAATGTAAATGTAAACATTCGAACCGTGCTGCGGGCAGGAATAAACGGCCTGGACAAACTAATAGTTGCGTTGCATTACGTCGTGTTGGTTTTGCTTTGTTTTTTTTTTACGACACTATTTTTTTCGAACGCGAATGAAAAGGAGCGCCTTCATCAGGTATCGGAACGAGATTGTGCACGTGCAATAAAATTCAAATCAACAGGGGTGTATTGGTCACGGAGTCTTAGCGGCATTAAAGCGTTTATGATTGTGTTTATGGGACAGGTGACATCGGTGTACCGAGTGCATAATTAACACCCTCCTTATGTTCGTTTACCATGATGATGCTCGTTATGTTGGATTGGTTTTGAAAATGTGTACTATATCCTTGGTTAGTGTGCAACGGTGTGTGATCAGTGCTTGGCCGAATTTTCAGACTGTTTACTTAATTAATGTACAGATCATAATTGCAAACCACAATTGCTTGAGCTTTTACATTAACTGAAACGGAAAGCAAAACTATTATTTTAAAAAACTTTAATTTGTTACATATTGACAGTTGATCTATAGAAACTATAGAAGATATCGTCAAAAACCTTAATATCAATACATTATTGTGTTCAATAATGCTAAATAGTTCAAAGTTCAATGCATTTGGTTTTTTTATCTTGAATTAATGACTAATTCAAAATATACAGTAAAATTGCATTTTCCATCTTATTGTCTTCTTTTAATATAACATTAACAAAGGCTTTAGTGTTTACGTGTGCATTACATCGCAATCTTCTATCTAACAATAACATTATCCAAGCGAACAGTCGAATTCCAACACAATACATTTCATCAATAATGAAGCAATTTGCGCAGTGTGTGTCCCATTTGCAGGGCGGAAGAATCATTAACGTGAAATGCAAGTGAACTAGCAAAGCCAATCAAGCAAACAAATTTCCAGCTGTGCGCCTTTAAGTGCCGAGCAGTGTAAACCGAATCGAACGAGTTAACACTCTCTTTACATTCGCGAAACAACCGGGAGCCTGTTGTCACCGAAGTCAGCAGTTTAATTAGCCGTTTCAGTTGTCTTGAGTGTGTCCTTCAGGAAGCGAATCGCGCGAAACGAGTGAAGAAAAACAGTTCCACCCTTTCGCGCGGTGCAGCGAAAGAAGAAAGTGTTATTCGGATCGAGAATAAGTAATTAAAAGGTGAAATTGTTGATGAAAACAGCGACAAGAAGGGACAACTCTAACTCCAACAACATCCTGTATATGAAAAATTTCAACGATGGAGGACGAACGACAGAGGCAGCTTTGGATCATTTTTCAAATGTAAGTAAGGATCAAACAACGCCAAGATAAGCAAGCAAGCAAGAAACGAAACTAAATGTCACCGGTTCGTCGAACGAATCGAATATGAGGGCAGTGGACATAAAATCAACACCTACCCAGCACGAAATGCCGGCCAATGTCATTCACCGTGTGGCCGAAAAATCGAAACCGAACCCATCCACAGGCCCGGAGGGAGCCAGTGCGACGTAATCGATAAGACGCTGTTCGACTGACACACATTTTCGGGCGTCCGCGATTCCCGTCACGATTGATGGTGGTTGTGCTTGCAGCTTCCCCAAAAACCCCCCCGCAAACCATGCCCGATGACACCGTCGCGTTCGTGCGTGTCCCCAAAAACAAAAAGTGAAACGTCAAAAGAAAGGAGCCCCGAGGGAGGGGAAAAAAGCTCAACACTCGTCGTAATGTGCAACCTTCGCTCGGTTATGCAAGGTCCTCCTCCCACCCCCGGGTGCCCCACGTGTACGATCGCAACAGGCATTATCGGCCATTATATCACTCCAGTGAACTTCAACTCTTTGTGGCCGGCTTCGCGCCTGCTTTCCTGCGTGCTGCCACCCATTTCCTGCCGGTCGGTTTTGATTGTTTGAGCAATGAATTAGGTCCCCGAAAAAAAAGTGATAATGGAAGCGATAGATGGTAGCCAGCTGAAAAGAAGATGCCCACCGAGTGGGCATTGTTTAATTTACACCATCCAGCAAACTTCACCAAGTGGTGCAATAAACTGGGTGACTTTGGACGCATATAACTTCAGAAAAACCTATTTCCTTGAATTTAGACCACTCCGGCGTAACCATGACTGGTCGCGAAGCAAACAGTGACTTAAAATCCAGACACCGAAGCGCCTGTCGCGCCTCACCGATCGATCGGCCGGGCTTTATGTCTGCGCTGCACTGCACGTTTCACTTTTATTTTCAAGGTTATACACGGTTTTTCGCACCATCTCACATTCGCCCCTCCGCTGCCTGGGAGCGGCAAGTCAACACCGACTGACTGGACGAACGTATCCGGAACGAACATCTGGACAGGGACGCAAGGAAACACAAAACAAAACAAGCCAAAAAAAAACGATTGACCCAATTTCGTTCGCAACCAGTTTCGATGGCAATTTTTGTGCGGTTGGTATTGTTTTACACAGCGCCGCCGGTAACTTGACCAAACGATCGATTCTTCTTCTGCTGCTCTTCGACCTAGCGTAGCTGAAATTCCATTTTAGTTGGTTGTTGGTAGCCCGGCACAACGAGCTGGAAGCCACCTTACATAAGATCAATCGCGATCGTGCGGGCCAGAAGTTGCTATCTTGGTAGCTGCTGCGCACCGAAACGCACCGAACGAGCAGATATGGGTGGCTCTCCCTCCCGATCCACGGATGGTGCAACAGGTTACGGATAACAGAAGGTTATCGAAACTTGGTGGTAACCTAAACGTAACATTCGATCGACGCTATGCGATTGGATCGTGATCAGT
>JXXA01007735.1:0-10443 GCA_000956255.1 Anopheles punctulatus
TCCTACCACACCCTCCCCCTCCACCCCACCCCACCATGGTACAGCAACATACCGAAGATGATTTGATTTGTTTAAGGTTAGATGAGTTTGAGTTTACTCGCCATGTTTATCATCACCTATTTCTCCAGTTCATCATGTGAATACCATAAACCTCACATAACCTGTTGCGAATTGTTGCTTTCGACACAGGGTTGTTTATAAACATGCACCAGGAACGTCGATTAAGCGTGTTGTAATGGGAGACACGCAGTTTCAAGCGTTCACAATTGCCGATTCGCTATATTGAGGGTCAAAGAGGCTAGAATGTTTATGCATTCGAAACGTGTGGTCAGCATGTGTTTGACTTTAAATATGACGTGAATCTGGTGATCTAATGACATTGAAATAAGATCACCTGGATTTTGCATTGATTTTTCAATCAGTAATGTTACTAATGTTTATGTTCATGTTAATATTTAAAAAAAATTATATCCCTGTAATCGATAAACCCAATCTACTTAACAATATACACGAGAAGGTTGATGAATTTGTCATGTAAATTTTTATGTTATTCAATTTCTTTCGACTATCTTTTTATCTGATTCTATTTTTTCATTATATCCAGTTATAAGACATCAACCATTTGTTTTTATTATAACTAAATTTAATCAATTTTTTTAACGTTGTAATTTACACTACAAAGGCGAGCTCAATTTGATGCGTGATGAGCTTAGTATTGTGCAGTGGAATATGTTTATACAAACAAATTACATTCTATCCGTATCCGTATCTTTGGGCGCTTCCAATTGATGACGGTTTTTGAATGACTGAAGTTTCTATGGAAATGATTGCTGTTTGTCGATAAAGATACAACTTTAACAATGTCTGTATATTAATGCTGAGTTCTTTGATGTATTTCCCTGCAGCTTGTCTGCTGTGTGTTATTTGATTTTGAATGGAAATTCAAATTGAATGCAAAAACCATACTACAAGGCCATGTAAGATCGGTAGATATAATTGATAGTGAATTATTGGACATTTTGTTGTGAATTTAAGGGAGAAGGCCTGCATTTTTGGTTTTACATGATGTTATCATCCACAAGAGACTGAAATCGTGTTCATTCTGTTACCACACAGATTGTTTGGAAAGTTTGAATTTTTGATCACATCGCTTGTAGTTGAACGCTTGAGAGTAACAATAAAAAAACAAAACTAAACAGCAACGGACACTCTCGAGACTGGAGCAACTTTCACATGGTACACGACGTGATCTTTCCAAAACTTTGGCAAAACATGGACTAAGAAGATGCTTGAATACATGCTCGAATGCATAAACAAGTGATCATCATTGTATAAACAAACAACTTCGCGTTGACTTGCACCATGGCAGTGACGCGCACGTACCTGTATCGTGCGGGCAACAGTTTGCGTACGTACTTGAACCGTCAGCAGTGGGAATAAGCAACCGTGCGTCTCCATCGAGAACGAAACGATTGCCAAGAAACACCATGCGTCTCCATGTGCCTTCAATTATGTTCCGATTACGATTTTAATAGGCACAGCAAATCTACCAGGGCTGAAAGAGCTGGTCATGATACTTGGTATTGAACTTGCATAGAAAATGAAAATAACGCTGCAAACACGCTAATGTATCAAGGTAAAGTTCCTACATTGCTTCTTGCTGCGTGTGCACCATCTGTTGTAACATTAAATCATGATTTTATTCGTATTTCACACAAAAACATAACGTTCACTAGCAGGTACTGTACAGCTGGGTGGAAAATACTCACAGCATTATTATCATTTCGTGCTGTAATTTAATCGCATCGATAGTTTAACCGAGCGGGTAAATATTCGCGTTGTGTTTTAGGGATGTTTACGTTACGCGGTCTCCCTGTTATAAATGTCATCAATTCGTTATTACATTATTTCGTAATATTTTGAGCAACAACTTATGCAGAAATAATGTTTTTAAGTGATTTTAGATGATGCGTTTCATAAAAATTGTTGCCATTCATCGAGAAAGTTACAAATTGAAGCGTTTTTTTCATACTAATGCTGGTAATGTTTGTATTTAACGGTACAGCAAACTACATAGTACACTACAGATTTAATTCTTTTTAAAGTGGCTTTTTTCGTCGTGGTGAAATGTGCATGCTGTGTACACGAACATTCGTGCACGGCACACCAACCGCAAATGTGATGCTTTTCAAAAGAGACCGCAAGCGTTTGATTCTTTTCTGTTGATATTTCACATTTGCGCTGCTGGTGTACACCTCGTGCGAGACTGTTATTTTATCTTGTTTCCGCTCGTATCCACATACGTGTGCCAACAAGCGGTCGAATCTTCGACGGTGCTCTAAGCTGAGATCAGTATCAGAGAATCAGGGCCACCGATAAGCGGGGTAACGAAGCGACTTTGGGGCTGT
The DNA here is from genome assembly GCA_000956255.1 of Anopheles punctulatus. Taxonomy (NCBI): domain Eukaryota; kingdom Metazoa; phylum Arthropoda; class Insecta; order Diptera; family Culicidae; genus Anopheles; species Anopheles punctulatus. The sequence continues at coordinate 2,409 of JXXA01007735.1, forward strand.
GGTTACATGGCGAGTGCGAGAGCGAGAGGAAGATGGAGAGGGAAAGAGGCCAGGGCGGATAGTGTTTAAATATTTACCTAAGCCGTTCCATGGCGATACCTTTTTTGCTGCCGCCAGGGCATTTTTGATGGGGCGTTAACGAGCGAAAAACACGCCGGAATGGTAGGTCGTCATAATTGTGTTAGGGTTCGGTGAGGCTTCCGTATTACCAAACGCACGCCGTACCGGTGGCCGCTGCTGGGCTCGAAAATTGCGAGCAATGACGACTGAAATTAATTTATCACCAGTGAAGAAATTGTTTTTGCCTCCCGTTGCATGAAAACCTGTTTTCCAGGGGGTTTTGTTTGGCGACCGGTTTCAGCCCAGTTAGCTAGTTATAATTATTAATGGCGCTCGCTATTCCCCTGACTTTACTGCTCTTAATTACAAGGGAACATTTTAACGGCAATAAGTATGGTTTGCACTGGACGTTAAACTGCTATGATTTAATGTTTTACAAAAATGCAAAGAATTATTCTCTAGCAACTTACCGCTAAGCATCGCAGCTTTAGATGTTCTCGATACTTGTACGTCATTACACTGTTCCCTCGCATGTACGGCTATTATAGGCTGTCCGTCTAACGACTGTTGCAAAGGCCAATGGTGTATTTTTGCGCAATACAATAAATTACTTTTCCTTGGAATTAGTGGCTGCTCGGTTGCGTAAAAATAGACTAAAGCGATGGCAAGACAGATTAACCGGTATCATTGAGTCGTAGGAAGTAATTATTAATCTAGAGCGGTCGCTCGATCGATCATTTGTCGCAGCATCTTACCGAGAGCTTTCAATGGCCCCGTTGCTGTTGATAATGATGCTGGTTAAGACAGCTCTAATGAATCAAGCCATTTTTTGCTATCTCTCCCCCCTTATGTGGGGTGTTTGGTCTCGTCGATTAGGTTCCAATCTGGAACTGGCAATAAATGGTGAGCAATAAAATTGTGTTGAAGGTTCGTTACGCCTTCGAAAGAATTTTATCGGCCGTTTGCGTTAATTACCCTCGCGTCGTCGGGGTAAACACAATCAGCAAAACACAAAAAAGGGCAAGTGAAAATGATAAATGTAATGGTTATCAATTTTCTCGCACTTGGTGCTTAAAGCTGAATGCTGGAAAACTATTTTTTTATCAATCTGGAAATAATTTGGCAGGCAAAATACGGAAAATTGGTGAACTATTGTTTTGTTTGCTTTAATATTAAATATTTTTATTTTATAACATGAATAGATTTTAGATTTTATACCTGATAGTTGAATAGATGTTCTAGAATAAAAACTTAGTATTTCAATTATTCTTGTTGAAACAATATTTTTTTTTAGTTTGTGCTATCAGAATTAAACCTTTTTTAGTTAAATGATGCATCAATAATTTTTAATGTGTGCTTCGTGTACAAAGACAACACAAATGACACAAAATTAAAAGGAAAAAAGTAGTAGTAGTAGGAAAAAAGTAGAAATTTGAATAGAGACTTTTTCATTTGTAAAAAAAACCTTTTGAGAAAACTTTGCTCGAGGCTAAGGCAGACGGAATCAATAATATTAACTGAACGTATCCCTTCGAAATCTTCACACAAGCTGAATGCTCGCTTATAGCGTTAAGTTTCCGTGTCCTTCTCGGAACAAGCTGCGAATGAAAATGAGTGTTTGATGTGATTGGTTCTGGTGTCACCGGTTGCGCATTGCGACTGGATTTCACTCCACTGCTTATCCTCACCAGTGTTGAAAGTGAAGAAAATCGAATTTTATTGTCTGTTAGGTATTGCAAGGGAAAAGAAGGTATTGATCTGTATTTGGATTATGCCACGAAAAAAGCTTCTTTTACGCCCTTGGATCCAACGGTCGAGGTGTAGATAATAACGATTGAGTAAATGGAGTGAAGCGAATATACCACGTTGGACCGCGGCGGTTCAATGGAATGGTTACGGTTTGTGCGGTGCAGCGATGGTACCATTCGATCCTTCCCTGGTTTACGACCAACTTTTCTGCCAAATTGGAACGCAAATTTGCTCATAAGTTGCGAGGCCACTCTGAGGCTTACGGTATCTGATTGGCAAAATCTTGCAGTTCACGTGCCTGGCACCTTTTGCCATGCCGTTGGATGGTGTTCCCAACACGCATACCCGGTTGCGATTGTGGAGTTGTGCTCTCGCACGGCAAGCGGTGTTATAAACGAATACACACACACACACACACACACACACACACACACACACCCATACTCATGCACTATAATCTTCGCAGATATTATAGTTCTCCAAGGAATATTGGTGGTGTTTGAAGCTCCGGTAGCAGTACATGAATTTAATAACGTTACTGATACGCCAGCATTCAACCCATGGATGGTTATGCTTGTGCAACAGGTGTGTTAGTGTGTTACGATTATAAATATGGTTGCGTGTGTGTGTGTGATATCTCACGGCACCGATGTTATCTTTTGGGAGAAAATCAATGTAATGCAAGACTTATTATACACATAAACATTCAGTGCAGTTTAGTAGCTTACGTGGGGAGACGAACAATACAATGATAAATATTTATTGTACGTATTTACGGGTTTCTTTTCCCTTGATAAACATACGTTTTTCATAGATTTAAAATGTGTTCAAGCGAGTTCAAATGAGTTCAAACGGTTTTCAATAATAACTTTTTGTAATAGATACCTGTTAAAGTATGCTAGGTATTTCTTCATTCCATTAAGTGTCGCTTTCATGTGGTTAATTCTATGGAGGGTTCATATTTTTCCTTGACGCAATATTTGAAAAGATTCTTCTTATCTTGATCAGTGAGCAGAATGCCTTGGGGAGGACTTTCAAAAGGTTTTAGATTCTGCAATCGACCTACAAAGTGTAGCTTATATGTTTCTTTACAAATAATAACTCTGTAAAAACACTACGCACATGTCCTTGCAGGATAGCTGCTTTGTTATTAACCTAAAGCAAAAATAATATTTGTTGCATTCCAATAAATTTTAAGTTCGAACATACAAACTTTGTGATTGTTATTAAGCATACGTCGAAATTGTTTATGTTTCAATAGGATTTATTATAGCAATACTGCCAGGCTGTCCTTAATAAATAAAAAAAAATACGATTTTTTATCAGTTTACGAAGTAGCGATTTGAACTTTAGTTAAAGGAAACATACAAAAAAATATGAGACAGCTTGTTTTGATCAGTTGTTTTCCATTTACGGTTCACGTTTATGCTTCGTGCAAAACCATACACCAGCAGATAAGCAAGAAGTATTATGCAGAACCCGGAGATCCGTTTGCCAGTGGAAATCGTATTTTCCCAGAACTTACACAATACCGAATGGCGAGGGATTAGTCTATTTCACTGGTAATTACATTTCTACCGAGCAGAAAAGCAGAAAGGTAACCTCAATGTAATCAAGAATGTCGCCTAGGAGAAACTGAGGGTACGAGGGTGAAGATTGCAAATTGTGAGCCCGCGTCCAATACTATCTGAAGCTTAATTTGTTTGCACAGGACAAAAACACGGCGACATGATGACATCAAGTTTTCGCTTCTGGGGCTGGGTGCAGATCAAGAGCGTAGGGAAGAAAAATAACTTCACTCTACTGGCGCAGCCGGCAAGCGAACGTAAGAGCACGAGCTAGTGAGAGGGATCATCCAGCATGTCTCAGTTCCGGTTGAATCATTGAACCGTGGCTGTGCGATAAATACTTCTTATTTCTTAAACTTCTCTACGTTTCTCCGAAAACTCGCTGCACGGTGAAGTTGAAGGAAATGTCTAGAATGTCGCCGTTTGTGGTCCATCCCGCTCGACAACGCTCGAACCCCTTTGGGGACGTGGGTTTATTTTTGTTTCCTTGTTTGTTTGTTTTTTTTTCTCTCTCCTCCGTTCACCATAGTCTTTTCGTTGACCAGTTGGGTCAGGTTTTTTGGGGTTGTTTTCGCAAAGTCATCGAGCGCTTTTCCGGTTGCATTCTTTTGTTGAGTGGTTGATAAATGAAGCGCAAACTGTGCTGTGTCGGAGCAGCACACGGACGAATGATAAATTTTCTCATAAGAAAGTGTGGCGGAAACTTTCGGTGGCCCTGTGTTCGGTAAAATCGGGAGCACGTGAGGAGAAATCAAACGTGGTATGGGATGACGTCTTTGGCCGACCCACATAAAATATTCGTTTGAACGTTGTCAATCTGAGAATACGGAGAAATTTGCACGTGACACTGCCACTAGATTCCAATTTCTCCCATATATCCAGTGCGCACGAAGCAAGGCCCGGCTGGCGTGCGTTAAAACGGCCAGGGAGTAAGCAAAAGTCATCAGTGAAGAATTTTGCTCATGCAAAGTTATGAGATATTCTTCAACCTGTTTACATTCGCTCCATTTTCTACCGATGATTGCATACGCCATCTTCCTTTCGACGAATTTTTCAATACTACCACAGTGCACTCGTTGCATGCACTCGAACAAACAATGAGAAAGTGTGAACATACAACCCGATGTTTTCAAACCAGCCTAACAATGTTTTCACTATTATTCCCATATATTTGTATTTCATTTGATACACGTCGGTATTTTAGCATAATCGCTACTTGCGTGAGGTATACAGGGGATTTGTTTGGGATAGTTTACCTAACAACCCAAACAATAACACGAGGGTGAATTTAAATTTATTTTTTACATTTTTCGGCTCCCGGGCAACCTTTGTGAGTGATAAATTTTTGCGGTATTGACAGAAAGAAAGTTTCACCCAAGGGTATGCAGCAACATCGGCAACATTGGCGGATTGCGTGAGAGGCACAGCATTTACGGATCGGTAAAAATAACACACTCAACCTAAGCCGACCCTAATCGTCCCAATAACCAAAAAGTATTGAATTGTCACGAAGTTGACCGACGCCTTTTGCATCGCATAACCATTTTCCAAACAAACTTCCATCCGCTGGGGGATTAAGAAAAAAAAAGGAATACATAAATACACGCCAACGCCAAGAAAGTGCAAAAGTTTTAGCATGTTTTAACAGTTGATTTCTAAACGGATGGGACCGAGAAATGAAATAAATCACTCAACGGCATTACCACAGCGACGCGCGTAGCTTTGCATACTGGCGGAACCTGCTTCACGTTAAGTTGCTTACGCATTTTGTTTTGGATTTGCGCTGTGAATCTGTGAGCGGGCGATGTGGTAAACTGTGCGATTTTCTTTCACTTTTTTTAATATCTTTATACGGTCGAGTAGCAAAAAAAAACGACTGAGAACGACAGACTTTGAGGTGCGAGGTAGAAAGGTAGAATTTCGCGTGCTGCACACGAAGTGTATTAAAGTGCACGGAGCATACTCCCTAGGCCGTCCCTCCCTCCGGTGAAAGTTAACGCTGCAGTGGCAGACGATCGTAAAACGAAGAGTTTTACAGGCTTGAAGTGCGAAACTTCCACCGAACTTATTGAACGCGGTCGATACGCGTGAAGTGAATTTTAAATTGATTATTCGCATACGAGAATATAGAAATGGAAGGTGAAAGAAACTGTTGCCAATTCTATCGAACAAATGGCATAAGTCTTGCTTTAAAAAAAGGGACTTAATTCATTGTTTTATTTTTTTATTTAGTTTAATATATCGTGCTTGCCTTAAGGGCTATGCATCGGCTGTACAAAAATACTTTGGACAATTTCTTATACATTAAAGGAAGAAGTAAGGAGGATACACATAGGATAAGGATTACGCTAAGGATGAGAAGAGATGGGATCGAAAGCAGTAGAAGGAGATGTTTTGGTCGAACATATCACCTGAAAGGATGAATTCCGATAGCGCTAGCGATAGTGGTTAACTTTGAACTTTAGATTAAAATAACACTTAACATTTCCTTGCAACATATGGTTAATGTAAATTTAGTTAATTTTAAAACAAATGATAAATTGCCATACATTTACCCAAACCATGAACCAAATGAAAATAATTGCTGTGGAAACGTAGCAAAACGTGTAATAAATTGGTAAGGTTTAAATAATTTCGCGCACAAGCTGTTCGGAAAGTGGCAGCAACATGTTGTGGATAATAAGCCAGCTTTGCATACACTTAAATATATACATCCACCGATAGGGAAGTGTTTCTTTTTTAGTTGGTCGTGCTATCGTGCTCAGAAGCTTGTGTACGTGCGATGTGGACTTTCAGACTTCGCCAAAAAAGCGCTTGCATGTGGTTGGATAGTAAACTGTTATATTCGTTTGGGGAAATAAGTTCCGGTTCCGGTAATACGGTGGCAATGCAGCAGCCTTGCGCGGATCCTATCATATCGTAGTATGGTGTGTTCTGGAGCAACGGAAGTGAAACCCCAATTTGAAAATGCGCCATACGACGTGAGTCGTGAGCGTATGCAAATTTAATGACATTTAAATAATCTTCTGCAAACCAGTACCGCCAGAAGTTATCGTGTAGCGGGTGAATGAACATTTAGAACCCACTTTCGATACGTAAGAACATTTAACGATTATTTATTTTGTTTAAAATTTGTATAACTTTTCAGCCTTATCTTATGGTAAAATCTTATCATGGAGTAAACCAGCTTGAAGTGAATAATTTATTGCTGTATTCGTACTTCAAAATGGCCCAGTGAGACGCATTCATTGGCGTTTTGTTTTTTTGCTTCACGCTTGTTGCGCTCACATTGGGACTGCTCCGGGGAACTGTTTCCACAGTATTCATTTAGGGTCCGAACGTCACAATACGGGAGCTTATGATTAATATCCTGCGATAATCGCTGGCTTAGCTACAGCGTATACAAAATGTAGCAGAAGCAGCAGAATGAGAGGAATTGAGATCGTAGTGCATAGAAAAAGCGGCGAAAACATTATTCATTACGAAAATCAGAAATCATGCTGATGTGAATCTGACAAGGTTATTACAGAATCGTTAACTGAAGAATCGAGCAAGGCTGTGGGGTAGAAATATTTTTACGGTACATACGAAACGCGCATCCTAGTTGTACATAATGTAACGTGCTTTTATGTTTTATTTATTTCAACTATGAAGTTGTGTTGTAAGTGTACCGACTGTGCGTAATGAAGTGTTGTACAGTTTAGATGCTAGCTATTGCAGTATATCTTGCTTTATTTAACAGGAATAAGAAACAAGAAAAATAAAAAAAACACCAGCATTTTTATTATGTAACTAAGGGGATAATAATTGTATGCATGTTTGGTAAATCGATCCTTCGATTGTAAACGAAGTTTTGATTTTGAGATTTTCAACATTTTATATTACATATATTGCCACAAAACTTCTGTTCAAGCAATAGCATCCTACTGAATACGGTTTAAAAAATGTAAGCCTGTAATGTTTGGCCACGTGAGCTGAGCTGATGGTATATTTGGACGAAAAACGTTTTGAATTGAAATATTTTATTACATGCAACCGGCATGTTTGCCGGTTTACTTCTTTCTGAAGCACTTGGTTATAAATCGCTCGTTGCACATCGTTAGTGTGTTTGTCACGAAATTCATTTATCATCAGCCGTTGGTCGTTACAGCCGCTGCAAGCCCGCACTTTTACACCCATCGTAAATACTTCATTTTCTTTTCCCAGCAATGGTCATCGTAAAACTGAAGAAGTATCTTTAGAAACCATCGAAATGTTTGTTTCATTTAGCCACGATTTCGTTATGACGTGAAGAACATGGCACCATAAGCATCTTGCGGCAATATTACTGGATACACAACGACGCTGGAAGGAACACTGATAACGTTGGGATGTATTTATTTGTATTTCAGGATATAAAAAAAATGATTATATTTCTGATCTTTTACAGATTCTGGTCAACTGCACTTTGCTTTAAAAACTTCAAAAGTACTTAAGTAAAAAGTATTTTGGAAACAGTTTTGTACTAAAATGCTAACTTAGAGCCTTGCAGGCTTATAGCTAAAGGGTTTGTGTTTGTTTTGTGGCATGACAGTATTTCTGCACGACATGACGGAAATCACAATCGCATTTCGATCTTCTCCCTTTGAACCCTTGGCGAGAAGTGACTAACCAGCTAT
>JXXA01007739.1:0-20305 GCA_000956255.1 Anopheles punctulatus
AAACCCGCACTAGGAAACTCCATTAAAAGTCGGGTACACAAATGAAGGTGTAAAATTTTAATAACTTTCCTCCAGTGCCATCGCTCATCATCTTCACCGCTCTACACACGTCTGCGTGTGGGTGTATATGTAAGTTGTGGTTACACGATGGTTCCTGCGCTGCGGATCCCTTTGTGGTGCATAGATAGCTCACAAACCGCAGCATCTCTTACGAGCGTTACAGCCGAAGTTGAAGTCAAACGTCAAGTCGCTGGCAGTATGATGTCGTGAGTATGTGTGCCGGTTACTGGTGCTGCCTTCTGCCGCCAACGCCGGGCTCCCACACACTCCTCCGGGAGCGTACGAAACTCATTAAGTTTCATTAATATCTTACGATTTAATTTGCATCTCATCCCGCGTTGGCTCCCGGACGTTGGAGCGATAGCCAAGCCAGAAAAATCTGCCATCGTCCTGCGGTTGTTCGGCGTGACTGTGATAGATACTGGCAGATTTTTGCAAATTTTTTCCTCGTCCTCTTTTGCGTGTGTCTAGCAGTGTGTGTCTGCGTCGAAGAGGGGTTTTCTTTCCGCAAAACCCCATCTCATCGCCTGTCAGCCAAACGCGGACAAAGCATGTCGAAAGTCATTTTGTTTTTTTAGTTGTGTTTTTTGCTGCTTGCTCTACTCCATTACACTATGCCAGGCATGTCAAATTGATGGTTTGTGCTTTTCTGTGTGGATTGAGCGTATTTCTTAGACTTTATCTATGTTTGTATGGGAAATTATATAAACATTTTCATCTATGTGTTCAATTCAAACAGAGGTGTCGATAGTGTATTTTTAATTAGAGTATTTCTTAACCCCGATAAAATAAACAAAAACCCTATTAGTTTCACAACTTAAATAATTTGTTATGTTGATATATAATCACATAATGACGCAAATATTTTAAAAACAAATCTCATAAAAAATAAAGTATATTATTCTTATCACCCGCACCTTCACTTTTAAATCAAATTTTTAACCAAACAGAACATTATTACAGAATAATTTTGATTTCTTTTGCGGATGACGCTGGTGACAAAATATGTAACCAACATAGAAAAAATGAAATGTCCTGCCTGTCACTGTTTGACATGCCTGTACTTGGAAAAATGTAGGGCCATACTGTTCATCACTTTTTTCGATTTGTCATCCACAATAGGCTAAGTCAGTCATTGCGGCGTGTTTCGTTATGATACGTTTACCGCCATAAGGTTTCTATATTAGCAGAATTGTGCAATTCATCGTTCCTATATTTGGGATAGAAAGCTTGATGGTTTGATACGCTAGTGTTTTTACACACATCATCAAGGACTTATATGTTGGATACATCGAATATTTGAGTTAACACAATAAACACCCGTCGAGGATAGCTCCCCAACGTAATTACGCAGACCTGAACAATGGCCCGAAACGAGCGAATGAAACTAATCTACCGCGTTGACATCAATTTCAATTCAAAAACTCAAATTAGCTCATCCTCATTCTCTTGTGGGATTTTTTTTTGTTGCTCTCCACAAATTATGCTCCACTAGCCGTATCACTCCTCCGGGGCGCGCAGTTATTGAAATTAATCCATCCGCAAATAAATTTAATAGCTACCGCTACCCCGCCTGCTACCTTCCACACCATGGGCACAATGGGAACGGATCATCATTAATGTGGAGCAAAATTGAAAACAAAACAAAAATAAAAGGAAAAATACCAGTGGTATATAGTTGTGCATGTGTCCTGCCTCCGGGTGGCATTGGTCAGCGGAGGGGGTGGTAATGAAATCGCACCAAAACCGTTTCGTCGTTGGTTCGACGCGCACCCGGAAACGACGGGATGCCTTGCCGCCGCGTGCAGTCAATAATGTGGCTCCGGTCCCTGAAGGATTTACGTTTTTAATTAAACTATTCACCATTTCGCTTTTTCTCGAGCTACTCGTCCTCAAGCCGCTCGTCATTTTGCAAGCAGCATAACCACGCGATTCAATAGCGCGATACATTGCTTTGCGAACGAACGGGCAGAAAAATGCAGTGAAGTTTGATTATGTTGTTGTTTTATTTTTATGCAAGACTCGCTGTGTAGTGCATCACCTTCATAAAAATACGTGCAAATGGTTGGATTTTATGATTACCCAAACGTACCATTCGGTGCTTGTGTCCGTGGCGGACGTTTGTACGCTTTTCAGTGCGGATTTATTACAATAATAACAATATCCTGCTCAATGGAACGTACTATTTCAAGACTTCCTACAACCCAGCATAGGGCAGTTCCACTTTTGCCATCGGAGATTCCCACCAGGGAGTCGTTTCGTCTTTTTTACGAGCACTTTGACAATGTGGCGTTCGACAATAGTGGATTTTTATTGTTTTACACCAATGGTCATCACAAACATCGAATGACGCTTGCATGGTTCTAGCAAATGCAAATAAATTTGTTGCAAAATAATGTAATGTTATGTAAAAATTAAATCCTATATTAAAGCTGGTTCGATCAAACAAACTATGAAGATAGTGAGGTTGTGGTTTGACGTTCGGCATTTTGGGAGGTTGCTCGTCAATAACAGACTTTCTGAGTTCGTTTTTGAAATCTTTGAAACACGTATTCCAAGGTATGTGCTATTGTTTCTTCTTCTAGAAGTTTTCCATTTAAAGTTCAAGTTTTCCAGATCAAACTTTAGATTCTAGTTTAAGAAATTTCTAATAACAGACCGTATTGTAGGGCAAGACATTGAGGCTATCGAGGTATAAGTCGAAGTTTTGTTGCTAGAGAATGTCATGTTTTATGTTTAGTATACAACTCTCATGCCTGCTTTTAAATATTTTGAGGTGTAATACATTTTCCAATGAACAGTTTTAAAAAGATAAAGCATGAACAATGTACACTCGTTCGGCATTTCAAAAAATGGATGTATATATCCAAATGCACATATCTTAATGTCAGGGAAGCACTCAAGATATTGGAACAATTTCTGCTCAGCACCATGTAGGAATTTATCCTGTCGAAGCGTATCTCATTAAAATAACCTTGTATAATACAACTATGAGAAGATCTGGAGCTCAATATACTGTTGGGAGTAACACTTTAGGTATTTAGATAGTAACTACCGAGAATAGCGCTTGAAATACAAGTTATCTTTCAACACATACTGCAACAAACTGACAAGCAAGATACTGTGTTGCTGCAATTTATCTTCAATAGATTTAGAAGCGATGAAGAAAAGTTGCTTCTAAGTCTTGGGACATACATCAAATAGATTCTGTCTGTACTTCCCGCTACTTCCTCGTACTTCCAGGTATTTCCCGATGGAGTGCTCTGTTTTTAAGTTTTTATACAAGGTTACATATGGGTAGATCAAATTCTGAATATGAATTCGAACAATTTATCTACGACACATCCTCTTTACTACTACTACAGAAAAAAGAAACCTCATTAAATTGACTTATTTTCTTTCAACAACCAATCCCACTGTGCTGCAGCTTATCCCACCGGGGCGGTCTCTAACTTTCCTCCGCGAGCGCAAGGAGCAACGTGATTTGAAAGGAAGGTACTGCAGAAAACAAAGCTGCACTGAACGCGACACATTCAGGGGACGGGCGGGAAGTTTTACTTGCTTCGGCGGTCAGCCAGGGCGGGATCTGTTTGCATCGGTGTGGCAACTTTTGCTTCCCTCGACACGCCGTCTATTTCGGGACGTGGGGCAACCAGTCCACCGAATAAGCTGCAACTGTAGCCCGTGTGGTCCGAGTTTCAGCGGTATCGGTGGTGGCCGCTTTAACGAGTTTTTCGAATGATACAGCGTTGCTGTGTTGGGAGCGCAAGTCGGTAATCTGCAGCCGGTTTTGAGCGGGGACCACAACGATGGTCGACTAAACTGTGACCTCGTCGGTGCAGAGTCGGTGGAGCAACTGCTGGGCGACAAATGTGACCCCGGGCGTTTGTGGTTTGACGAAGGCTGGGCTGTGCTTGACTGTTGTATGCAGTCGCAAACCCAATCAGTACATTAGCACACCCGAAATGAGGCCCGAGCCTTACCGGCGCGCACCGGACCGGTTCAGGTCCGGTGTCGGTTAGTCCAAAACTCCGAAAATCAGATTATCAGAATCCATACACGAGCTGTTCGCGCTTACTTCGTGTGGTGATTATTTTGTTTTTTTTTATGTGTGTGTTTTTCTCGTGAATGTTCGACATCGATGCTTGTATCTGGAACTGTCACAGGGGAATTCCACTTTTCCGACACAGCTTGGAGGATTGTCTTTATGTTATGTTAGGGTAAGAGCTTACTTTGCGATATAAGAATACTGGCAAGAGATAGAAAAAAATGAATCGTATAAAACAGCTAGTGCTGCTCGAAACTTTGTTGAACAGTCTGGATGTAATCGTGAAAAAGACTTTTGTTTCGGACGCAAAGGACGCTAGTAGCAATATTCAATAAAACATTTCATTGAATTCTGTTAGCCATTTATTTTATCATTACGCATTCTTGAATCTTCCACACGAAAATTAAAAATTTATGTGACCCACATGCTTCATTACGGTTAAATTTATGGAGAATATTTCGAACACTTTCAAGCGCTGATGTTTTGAGATGATGCAAATTTTCACTCGGCACATCTTCCCGGAAGTTGTTATATAGCTTGGTGGAGGCAAGCGGTGCCCGTAGATTAATGTTTCTCCGAATTGACACTTCTGGGCCTGTGTTGCATGGGCCGAAGGCTGGAACACGAGCGTGGAGGCATGTGACATAAGCCTCCAGTGTGATTCGTCAACACTTTCTCCGGTTATTACACGTAGCCATACACGCATGCATTATTCATCGACGGATCGAGCGGATCATAAGTCGTGCTTTCGGAAGTGGGTTTTTCAGGTCTTTCCCTGGTACCTCTCTCTCTATTACTCTCCTCCCCTCTCTCTCACTCTCATTCTCTCTCTCTCTCTCTTTCAAACACACATTGTTCCATTCCACAAAGGTGATAGATATTAGTCACCACGTCGCTCCATTTCAATTCGCCCCGGTCACAAATAACCTTACAGTGCGCATTAATCTTCAGTGACTGTCCGTCGGCTGGCTCGGCATTGACGCCCGCTGTTTACAAATCCACTGCAAACCAACAGTTTGCGTTTGGGCCTGAGGCTCCACTTTGCTACGGTGTCGGTTTGAGTAGCGCTTTCAGTCAGATTATGGCGGTGCCTGGCAGCAGGAAGAGACTCGACAGCGCTTGTCGTCTCTTGCAGTTGATTTGCCCGTACCATTTGCTGCTAATTAATATTGAGAGCGCTATAGACAGGCTATAGGGATATGGAGTGGGCTCGTAAGATGTCAACAGATTTTCATTCGTGACACGATATCCTTAAAATGATGGGGTTTACGGAGCGAACCTATTGTTAAAAACAAAATTTAACGTGTTGGATATTTTTTAGAATGTGTTTGCAGGTTTGTAACTAAATTGAATAAAAGATTTACAATGTACTAAAAATCGATCTTTCAAAATATATAACTATGTAAAACCAATATATGTTTTGTGAATAGTAATGAATATTAAACTGGAATTTCAAAGTGTTATGCGGGTTGTATGAATTCGAGTAGATGTTAGAGATTTTTTTAAATTTAACTGAGACACAAGTTGTGCAAAATAACAGGTTAGTTTTCTTTCAAAGATTAGTGAAGTAGTAGATGTAGAGTAAACTATATTTTTTGTGCGTATTTTAACATTATATAATGACAGTTAAAGTAAAACAAACAAAAAAGAATTGAATTTTTGGATGTATTTCGCTTATTGGTATTACTTAAAATGTTCTTTAGTCGTTTATTAATATGTGTTAATTCTTTAGTGGTTAGTGTGTTCTACGGAAACAAAATGAAGTAAATTATATAAAAACATATTACATTGGAACAAATTCATAATTATGTTTATTTCGATAAACATTTGAATATTTTAAAAGCAATTTAAAACTCTTAAACAACCCAATTTTGATGCAGCGATGTATTAATGTAAATTTCTCTAGTATGGTAGGTTAATTTTACTTGCACTAATAATTAATCACAAAGTGATTGAAGGTAATAACGCAATGAATCTATGCTTTTGAAATTGAAATTGAAATGAAACAATATTTAATAGAATATGTCTTTACAAATTAAACTACATTAATTAAAATAGCTTGCAAAAGAGCTAATGCTTTAATTCTAATCAACGCCTGGAATTGTGCAAAACATTGGATTAAGCTATAATTTCGTGTGTACTTTATTAAATTTTATTAATATTCAATAGAACAAAAGGATGGTTCAAAGATGGTTACGTGGAAAAGCGTTCACAAAACACGCGCAATTTGAAATGGCAGTCCAAGTTCACCTTTTAGTTTAGAATAATATTTCAGGGAATAAGATGGGAATGAAATTCATTTGAAAGTTACGCGTTTAATTTCATTGTTATACCAAGACTTGAAAAGACTGACTGAGGGCAGGTCCACTGCAGCGAATGCTTTTCTGGTCATTGTTATTCTAGGACAAGCCTTACGGGAAACGCTAATCGCTGTAGAATTGCAGCACAACCCATTGTCCATCGGTCGCCTTTCAACCTTCGGGAGGCAAGCAAGCCTAAAGGGGGTACTGCACTGCGTGGCACAACATTAACCTCCACAGTGAAGCAACACACAGCGAAATACGCTCCCAGCACGCATTTGTGTGCCATCCTAGCTGCTCACATGTGCGAACGCCGCAATCGCACCTCGCCGCAGAAGATGACTAACACGTTCCCGGGAAAGCAAAAATAAAAAAAGCCACCCAACCTAGTGCTACCCCGACCTAAACAAACAACCCCGAAAAGCCCTCCCGCTGCCGGGGGCTCACTATCCGCCAGCGACTGCCGCTGAATGCTATTTACGTAAATGTGTTTACACTGTTAAAATATTGCAAACGCGCTGGCACAACAGCTGCGACAACGTATCGAACACAGGTCAATGGCTGGGTGGGGTGGTCGGATGGAGCAGCCTTAGCACAGAAGACACACCATTAGCCAGGCGCTTCGTTTCGCTGGTAGCACATCGAAACTTGCCCGAAATCCGACCTCCTCCCCCTTCCCTCCGCAGGGCTCAAACCAAGCCCGTCGACGTTCGCAAAAGCATTAGCATGTAGCGTGCCCGGGCAGAAATTGTATTACCCTGCCGGTGCCGGTGATATGGGCGCACTAGCGGTGGCGCAACAGCTGAGCGTGATGGGTAAGCGATGTAAGCGAGCGTTTCTGGCCAAATCGCCCGCCCGGAAGAGGGGGCGAGGGAAATTTTGCTGTGTCGCACTTTTGTCCCAAAGTGGAACCGGGCACGGGAAAGGGGTGGAAAATAGCTTCCTTCACTTACATCAATTTTCTAGGAATGTTTCATATCGATTGTGCATTGTTTTAGGTAACAAATTGTTAACGAAACGGTTTCGAAGGTGCTGAAATATTTCAGAAACAGCGCACAGAAAAAATGAAGCGCAATGGAGGCGCCTGGTGGTTCAACGGTGTAAACAAAACAAGTTATAAAATATTAGAAAAACCGAACGAACATCAACTGTTAACAGAGAAATTAAAAACGCTCAATGCCAATTTTTCAGAAATTTCATAAAAATATAAGTAGTAAATCTCTTGCGCTAAAGTTAAACAAAATTATGTTATGATATCTTCAAAATTTATGATTCACGCTATAATAAAATGGTATTCTTAGTTTCTGGGATTCTCTAATCCCTATCATGGTAGAATGAAAACATCGGTATATATAACTTTATTTAGATTTTATGAAATATAATAAATATGTAAACCATTTTAGTAAGATATTTTTTGTAGATTGTAGTCAATCTCAAAATTGTAACAAAAATTCTGAAATTCAATATGTTTCAGCATGTTATCTAATTTGAAAAAAAAAATATTTGCATATGCAACTGAGTATGTCATTATCTAAAAAATCAATTTCACCGACGAGCTAGTAATTTCAGCAGCAACACGCCTGGCTACTGAGACGCAAACGAGCGTAAATTAAGCAGCTGCTGTCACAAAAGCCGCATTTCTGTGTGCGTAAGTCTTTTTCTTGTCCATAACCAAAACTAAATACAGTAGCAGCACAAAAAAAAACTACAACAAACAGCAAACAAAACACAAAAACGAACAACTCCCTGGGGCAAATTTTAGCTGCCGCCCGTGCGTGCACAGCTGCCACCATCGAAAATCTATCGCTTTGATCGTCATCGACCGAACATCAGCTCGTCCGCTTCTCCCAAGTCGATGTGTGTTTCTTACACGGGTTTGACAAAATGGCTCCTGATCTCTGCGGATGAAAAACGCACCCACGTGCCCCGTTTTTGTCGCCGTCTTTTGTCGAAAGACGCCGGTGACGGAATACTGATTGGAACCCTCATCAAACAAACCCAGCTTCAACTACTTAGTTTGTTTACGACGGGGTGGGAGGGGGGAGGGGGGAGCGAGAATGTGAAGGAAAAATCATCCCAAAAAGAAATCTTCTTCCCATCCCACCCAACGGACCGATTATCCCCTTTTTTTTTCTTTGGTGTGGCCTAGCTTCCGGCCTTGGAATGAGGCCGCAAATTGTACGAAATAAAAAGGGAAAAAAAATCACGCGCCGTTCGAGAAAATCGAAAAAAGGAAAGCAATAGGGCACAGCTGGTCGTGTCTGGTGAAAGTTTGTGCGAAAAATGTCCGCAAAACACCCAGAACAAATACGGGGTTGAAAACTTCATTCCCTTTTTTCATCTCGCTCTTTCTCGCTTGCTGGATGCTTGAAGTGAGATAAATGAGATACAATTAATTTTTTAGTTTTTTTTTGTTTTAGTGGCAAAACATCAAACCACCAACATCAAATAGCACAATAAGTAGGATTTTGCTTAATTTCGCTCCACTTTATCATATTTAATCACGCACTTTGTCCAAGTGTGCCTGAAGACATTCCCACCGGAGGTTACGAAAGAACAAACAAAACAGAAGAAAACACTCCAAGCTACGCTATTAATAATTAGCCCTCGAGATGTATTTCTTCCGCATAACGTCATCCGCGCACAAACGCGCTGCTTCTGTTTGGCAATGCATCGGTTGCAGCTCCAGAAAATGCAGTCTTGTTGCGCCAGTAGTGAAAAGAAAAATAAACTCCTTCTGCAACAATGATTCCGCACCGCAAAACACTCGACACTCGCGTCAGGCAGGCGAAACATGTCGCTCACCTTTGTATGCGCGAGTGCTTCTTTGAATACGGAAAGCGGCAGAAACAACAACAAGAGCGAGAAAAACGTTCCTGCTGATGCTGCTGCTACTGTTTGCAAGATTAAAGCTCCATACCCTGAGGGCACGTGTGCGGAGCGAAGAGCGCACGGTTTTCCGTTGTACGTTTGATCTTTGTGCATGGCATTTTGGCGTTTTTCATTGCAAAAGACGAAACGAGCTGCATCACGTCTGGTGTTTCTTACAGTCAGCTTCACACTAATAGCTAAACCTAAACAATAATTAGATACACAACTGGCCAATAATATACATCAATGAGTGCTAAAATTTCAAAACAATGTTTTATTTTCAATTTTAAATAATTTTCAAGGGTACTTTAAAAAGTCAAAAACATAACAATTGCACAATTCTTTAATACACACTTTGAGAAAAGTCCATGAGGCGCATGTTGTTTTACGTGCTGCATATATTTAGGCGTAAAAAATATATTAATTTGAAATGAAAAAGACTTCGTTTACAATAATTGCGGCAATTAAAAAAATTGCACAATTACTTGTGCTATTTGCGTTGTTCATGAAGCATTTCAAATGCATTTTTGCATGATAACTGACGTTTTTATTCCGTTGCAGAACGTAACCAAACCTTAACGATCTTCCAATAATTTGCAATTTATATTAATTGGATTTAAATTATAATTAATAGATACATCATCATTTAACGATGTGAAGATGTATTTACTACAGGCAGTTTTCGCTTTAAAAATATACCACGCTCCAGGTATGTCGTTCAAAAAATCATAAAATGGCAACCAAAGTTGTAAAAAGTAATGAAAACAATCACCAATTTTAAAACTACTGCTTTGCAAACACAACTGCAAAGTGAAATATGTTTGTGATTGTTTGGCAAGCACTGTTTGGCAAAGATCCTTTAATGTGCCTGCAGTACTGCGCACACCGCCGTACCACGGCCAGATCATTTCGTTTCGAGGATGTGCCTTGGGTTAACGCTACTGCTGGAAGGATGTTTCAGGCGGATAAGTGCATCAGAAAACGAGGACACCTAATCCAAAGGCACGATACGTAGCAGGAAGATTGGCTGGGAGTCGGAAGGGTTCCCACCAAAACGGGGTTTGGAAGCGAAATAGTGCGAAAACCGGCAGCAACTATTTAAAGTTTCACTGATTTAGCTACCGATTGACATTCAAAATACGCAAAGGTGGGTTTTGGTAAGTTTATTGAGAATTTTTTATGCATTCTACATACGACGTTGTCTTTGCTTGAAATATGAAATGTGTAATATGAAGAGTGAAATATTAAACACTAAATTTAAAATATGGAATATGAAAAATGAAATATTAAAATTGAAAAATGAAGTAGAAATTCTGAAGCATAATATTTGAAAAAATGAAAATGAAATACTAAAATAGTAACACAGCAACCACATCATGTGAATGTGAAATATAAAATATGACAAAATACGAAATTAATTGTGAAATATGATGCGTGAAAATTGAACTATAAAACGTGAAATATGCAAAATGTTAATGACATAAAATATGAATTAAAAACATGGAAATCTCTGAGGGCAAAGTAACGTAAAGTAATATATGTTAATAAAACAAAAAAAATCATTTTCGTGGTATAAAATGGTCCGGCCAAATAGGCTCGGTACCATCGAATTAATTATAGTTCTAAAATTGAATTCATCGCTATGTTATGGGTAACGATAATATTATAAACCACCTCTCCTCCTATCCCTTGCTACGCAGTGGAACCAATCCGAGACCGAATGCAATTCCAAAATCAACGCGCGTTAGGCGAAAATAATAATTGCACTTGTGGGCGAGCAGCCTAAAAGGCACCACGTACCTGGTTTGTTTGTTCGGTTCTGGGAAAGGGCACCGGAGGGTTTGGGAAAGTTGTTGTTTAATCTGTTGCCCGGCACGGAACGCGCGCACACCATCTGTTTTATCGCACTTCCGAACGAAATAAACAACACCATTGCGATATCACACGGAGCCATGCGTTGTTTGATCATTTGAATATCGGCCGTTGGTTTGGATGTGGTCCGGTGTCGCTTGCATTCTCATTATTTGCATCACCCACATCGGGCGGGCGGTGAAGTGAAATGGTGCCCCGAGAGGGGGGTGGTTTTAAATTATTTCTTCCTAAATTGGAAATCTCCCAGCGCAGAAGGGGAGCGTAATCTCTGTCCCTAAACGCGCGAAGCACCGCCAAATCGGATCGATCGGATTGGAAGCGATACTTTAGTGCAGTTCACGATCAAAGTCTGCTTTAATTAAATTCGTTTGCGATTGCACGGAATATGGTCATTGTAAACGTGCACATGTGTAAGAGAGAAAAAAAACAATCAATATCGATGCAAATTGGATTCTAAAATTTGATAAACAAAAAAAAAGCCTTTAAGGAGAACAAAGGAATAGAAATATATGATAGCTGATACGATATGAAAAGGATGATAAATTAGATAAAATTAATCAACATTGGAAAAAAAACAATTTGAAAATTCGTATCCTAAACTTCAGAACTTTAGAAAGTTCCAATTTTGTTATAGTTTCCGACAAAACGAGTGTATGATAAAATTAATTTTAATTTTATGATGATTGAAAAAGGATTGGCCAACAAAAAAAAACTTCTTATATATTTTATAAAAACTCGTACAACATTTTTAAACCCTTTTCATAAAATAGCTCGCATGAGAGAACGCATGGAAAATGTTCTAAAATAGATCCTCCAACCTGGTGTTTATGTAAGCCCTTTGTTCAAACGTGATAGAAAAACTCCATTCCTTTAGCTTTGACTTCCTGTATTTAAATTCGATTGCAAATTACTAACGCAATCAAGCATGGACCACAATGCGCCACGCTTTCCATTGCGGTTAGCATGGTACATAATGTTGCTAGTAAACAGCCCCAACCCATTCATCTATAAAAAAAAAAACAAACCGAAGTCCAGACCGCGATCAAATGCGAAGAAATAAATAAAGCGATTTGTTGTGCGGGGAAAGAAAAATGTGAAAATAAGAAGAGACGGGATGAAAAACGCCTCTCCACAGCTGGATGTATCATCTCCGAAACCGACAACCGACTCCTTCTCCTTTCTCCCCCCCCTCCCCTCCGCTGGCACCGTAAATTATGCGCATAACATTTGCCAATTTACCCTACTGGTGCGGTGTGTCCTGGATGTTTCTGGACGGACAGTTCGATTGCTTTGCGACGCGTGCGAGCGAGAAAAATTGTGAAAAGGAGAGCGAATAAAAAAAAACTCCGCTTAAAATTGGGAAAAGGGTTAACCAACAAAAAAAAAAAACGGGTGGACAGGGGTGGCTGCTTCGGGGGTGCCTCTTTCAATTAGGCAAATTGAAAACTTATTCCACGAATAATTCCACCGATCTTGCCTCTGTGCCATGGAGGAGAAAGGACAAGGGGGAGAGTGGGTGTGAGTGTGAGTGGGCGGAATGCAATTTCGAATGTAACCGGAAATAAATTCGGTCCGTTAAAAGGAAACATAAATTTCAACCCTCGTTCTGTTCCCTTCCCACGCGGCTCGCTCCTCCTCCTCCTCCTCCTCCTCCACGGATGGTGCAAAATAGCCATGATGTTTTCTTTTTTCTCTTCTTCTTCTTCTTCTTCAGCACGTTACGTTCAAACCCTTTTCCGACTCCGATGTCCAGAGAGTTCACGGTCACGGGTTTTCATTTTTTTTTGAGTGAACTTATTTTCCCCTGCCACGTGCGTCTCTCTCGTTCTCTCTCTCCTTCTCTCACTGCGTCCGTACTAATGGTCTTCGGTGTCGTCGATTTCAAGTGGTGCGGAGAATCGGGACCTCGGGAGACGGGTGTGCGAATGTGTTCTTCCGGTGTTTTCACCGGAGAGAAATAGCACGTGTGTGCCGGTTTAAAAGCATATGCACTCAACGGCAACTCGTTTCTTTGTTCGCTGGTAGGGCGGGCGATGCTGTGGCAGACAGTTTTTCCTCCGATCTGCATACAGCCGGGCCACGCGGTGGTCAAACTTTGGTTCCTCCCATCCGTATAAAGCAGCACTACGAGCACTTCCAATTTGGGCGGCGGTAGAATGAGCTGGATGCTGTGCGACGGGATGCAATTTATGTCAAAGATCTTTCATTGCTCTATCGAGTGGGAAGGGCGGTTTTTATTTGCAGAAAGAGAGGGAAAGAGAGAGAGAGAGAGAGAGGTAGAATGTCATCAGCCACGCAGAAAGCATGTTTGTTTTTTGTTCGTTTTATTTCAGAGACTAATGAAGAATAGTACAACGAGGGTTCACGGGAATGAGTTTACTCTGTAAATTTGGATTTGAGTTTAGAAATAAAATAAAATCAAAAAAGAAAAAATCAATAAAAAATAGATAAACTTAAAATGTGGAGCTAGAAATTAATTGTCAAAAATAGCCTAATGTGAGACATATTAATCATTTCAATAAATATAACTCCCAATTGATCTCGGTTACTTAAAACAATGACTCCACTAAACCTATTTTCAGGGATTTTTGAAAAAAAACATGATCTTCACAGTTTTAATTGCGAATTTAGTCAAATACGACTATGTTGAGGAAAAAATCGAACCTTCCCTTAGCTGCCTCAGATAGCGAAGCTTCACGGCGTCTAGGCACTAGTGAACGGAAATCGCTCAAGTGAAGCGCTCGATAAATCAGCACAGAAATTGTGACGCGCAGTCGGCCGGAATACAAATGCACTAATCAGCACGGCAAACGTATAAATTCTCTCCGGCATCGGTGACGAGGCAACCCGGGGAAGAAAAAAGCATTTCTACACGCTCAAAAACCGTGCGGCGGCTCTTTTCACCAGCGCGCAACGGTGCGTGTAATAAGAATCCAATTAAGGATATCTGTTTATTTTCCTTCTGATGCTGCGTTCGAAGCGGCTTCCGGTTCTGCCTCCGGGTGGGTGTGTGCGGAAGAGAAAGGAAAAGGAAGCGACAAGGAAAAGGTTTGTTGGTGGGTCGTGTGCCCGATGGGATTGGAGAGCAAGGCGGTGTGTTATTGATCCGAACGGAAGGCTAGAAGCGTCTAGCCGATGGTGGTAGGTTCACAAATGGTCAATAAAAAATATACTTAAATCGCAAGTGTGCAACTTACTTTTTTCCTACACCGCCGAATAAATAATTCTCACCTATTTGTTTAATATTTAAATTTTATCCGCACACTTCTCGACTCCAGCCGAGACGAACGCTAAACCACGGTCGAGCGTGTTGGCCCAAGGTTTGATTAATTTTGGGCCCATTTAACAGCGCTCAAATGAACGAATCTAAATAAATATCCCACTACCCGACCGTGATCGGAAATTGATTGAGGAGAATCTATTCAGAGGAGGATTCGGCTTCGTTTCGGGATCGAAGCCAATCGGGCTGCCTGCTGCGCTGCTGACGGTATGCAGCACACGAACTGTAGCCACCCTGCTAGACCAGTACGGGCCACTGCTGCCGGGCGTTTGATTGGCAGACTGCCCGATGATCCTGCTTTTCCTCAAATCGATAGGCACTTTAACACCCTGCCTTGAGGTGGGCAACTGTGGGACGTTCCCGGACCGAGATTGAACACTCGTCCAGGAAGAAAATCTGACTGGGTTTCTCTCGCTTTGAGGCTTATCGATTCATCTTGTGAAACAAAAATTTTTAGGTTCTTTTACTTAACATTTGTTGCAGTTTATTTTCCTTACATTTTCCTACCAATACCAAAATGTAACAAAAAAAAAGTTTTCTTTGAAAACATTACACTTATCTATTTACTAAAAATGAAAGCCATGATTGTTTTTTCTGCTATGAAAACTAAACAAACCGCGCCAAAACAGACATTTATGACTTAGATTAATTATTAGATAAATCCAAATAAAAAAAAAGGTCAAGTCGCATAGTGCTAAGGATATGGACAAATCTGTGACTTAGTTATATATATTCAAAATAGCTCTTTTTGCGATTGAATGCAAATCAAAAACAGGTCTATTTTAACGTAGAATCGTACAGTTACGCTTATATTTGCGCTATTTTTATCAATATCCATGTTGAGACGGTAGATCTTGAACGTTTAAATATTTATATAACTGTGTAGTAAAATAATTGTCAAGTACAAAGAAAGTCTAGAACAAAATAGTGTTGTTTTGAAAAATTCCTACGATTTTATTTAAAACACTCACCTGATAGCCTTTACGAATATTTTCTTCTAATGGAACCTACTATTTTTACAGAAATACAAACAAATATTTAACAAAGTAAAATAAAACACTACACAAGAAAAAAGCGTTGATGATGTCGATTTCCATACGATTCTAGTATCTCTCCCCAGATAGTTTAGACAATCAATGGTTGATAGAAAAAAACGCTTTACACAGCGGTCTCGCTCACGCGCATATGGTGGTGTCATAATATTGAAATTCCTGTCCAATCCCGGTTGCAAGGCAAGGATCAACCCGTTTTTGCTGCTGTGCAGTGCAGACGGGCGGGACCGTCGTCCGAATGTCAACCATGTTTGGTTCCCTCTTTCCGATGCCATTTCCGGCTGCTGCTACGGCGCCTGTCACTGGACGGATGCTTTCATCGTCAACGTGCAGCGGGCTACGGTACGGTTTTCAATCAAGTGCCCATCCTGTTGGTACCCGCCCGCATGCCATTCCACTGGCACGGTACTGCTCATCTTTGGCCAGCAAATTGTGGTCGATCGATGGGAAAGTGCTGCAGCATGTGGACACGAAAAAAATAAAATAAAACAAAACTCCCGTGTTCCTTTAAAAAAGTGTACTCCGTTCACGTATCGACACGCGTTCCGAAAATAGACTCGCCAAAGGGAACCGAGCGCGCCGATTCAATCATTTTAATGGACAGTAAATATTTTTCCCAACAACCGCCACAGCACCGTGTGGTTCATGTTGCGCTGGACGCTTGGTCGCAGTGTGTTGTTTCTTTTTTTTTACGAGCCATCTTTAAGCGAGGAAAGATGAGCGAGTATATTTTCCATCGCAAAAAAAAACACCGATTCCGATCGGCTCGATGGGAACGACTCAACGGCACGGCAAATGTGCCGATAAAATCCGGTTCGAAGGACCAAAATACGATATTGGCAAACTTTTGCCGCCCGGCAAATCGTTGCGCTATGGCCGACCGCGAAAGTGCGGCGATTATCGTAAAGAAGTTTATTTACAGCCGGCGAAAGATAGAAAAGGTGCAAGGTGTGGCCCTTTCCGAGACGGCTCTGTGTGTGTGTGTGTTATTTTAAAATTTTATGACAACCAACCGAGACACCGGTCGCCGCCTGCGTGTAACACGTACCGGTTTCGGGTGCAATATGGCGCCTTTTTTGGCTTTTATCGGATCCAACCACACCGGATCCTAAAGCTGCCCGAGTGCGGGTGAGTTCGTTTAGGGTCGATAGGTAATAGGTGTGAGCTATGGGAAGAAAAGGACGTTTGCATAATTAGGACACTGTCGTGTGGGTTACGTAGCGTTTATTACACCAACTTACGGTGCTTGAGTCGAACGCATGGAAATGGGATGAAATTTATGAACCGGCGATAAAGGAGCGGAGCTAGAACATAATAGAATAAATTGAAAGGTTCAAGATATTCTGATGCGATCAATAGGATTTTATTTCACATCTTTCATCGGGTACGCTGGGCGGTTGCGATTTCCCAACTGCCCGCTTCTGTGAGCTATTTAAGCTTTACGTTGAATAATTCTTCCATATCCTTGTGAAACTAATCGCTCCAGTTGCGGCATGTGTTTCTGAGCTTTCCCGGAACAATGGCTGCATAAATATAATCTTCATTTCCTTTGCATGGAGATTGCTTTGTTTACAAGTAGTTCTAGAAGCACTAATTGCGCTGTCCTGTAGCGTTACGGTTTTAACTAGCGGCACGTTGGCAGTCTGCTAATGAGAAAGGACTATTTACACGAGTGATATTTAAGATAACGACATGTAAACGAAAGCTAGTTGGGTACATCGGGCACACGAAGTAATCGTTTTCAGCAGTGCCGTTGCAGTCCATTATATTGGAAAGATTTTTTATTGTTTATTTATGACTAAAATATTCTAAGTTAATATGGAAAACAGTTTATTCAATCGAAAAAACCCCATTTTGCAAGGTTAAAATACATTGCTTACTTTATTTTATAACGCATCGAATCAAACACAAAAGCAAGGTTACACCGGAAGTGCCGGATGAGAGCCCTTCGCGGCCCCGGACAGCCTACGGTGAAGTTAAGCTTTTCTAGCGCTCGGTCAACAACATGTGCACGCGCGGACAAACAAACGGTCAGTGCAAACAACAGCTCAAAACAATACGTTTCTGCTCCGGGCAGTTCCGGTGTGCCATTTGCTGGGCAGCGAAAAACGACCACGGAGGGAAATGGGAAGCGACAAGGAACCGGAACAGAGATAAGCATAAACTACCGCCAGGGTCCTGGGTTACTTTGCGAGATGGAGAACGAGAGGGGGATGGGTTTTCAAAGCACCATGAATGCGGCAGTTTTGGACAACCAGATGAAAACGAACGGATGCATAATCGGTAGCGATAAGAAGATCGCAACTATCACGTAGAATAAACACGATTCGCACTAGTTCGATGAAGAGATGGAGTTGCAGATGTGGGCCCAACTTTTGTCCAACACCGTAGGCGAGTTGGAGAAGCTCTTTAAAGTCTCAGAATAATACAGTAGGATTTACTTAAATTGACAGGGTAAAGGTTAGGTTTAAGAGGTAAATGGATTCTCTTGTCACTTAGGCTTGCATGCAACTAAGAACGTTTCTTTTTGTACAAGAGGCGGTTTTCTACAGTAGCGGCCATCTCATGTACAAAAAGAAACGTGCCGTTTTGAAGCATGGTTTGAGTGATTTGAGTTTGAAACATTTTATTAATTTCAAATTATTCATACATTCAAACTCACCTATTGTAATGCTTTCAACTATATTAGAGGCTTGACACTTATTAAACTATTCAAACACGAATATTACTCAAACCTATCAGATGAACATCTCCGCAATGGCGCTCGAGAGTAGTGACATTAATTATCGCTCTCAAATGTTGGTGGCAGCCTAGTGCCACCATCTGTTTTATCACCCTGATCGTAGCAAATATCTCTAAACACACCCTTCTCCACGCCCCCGATGGTGGAACATCATTAAGCCATCACGTTCATTACGCTCCGGCTTGTTGCCGGATTGCCTCCGTCAGCAACTCCCCGATCCGGCTCGAGGGACCAAAAATCGCTCTTCTAAATTATAACACTTCGCCACTCCATCTGCGCGAACCCCTTCCCCCCATCCGATGGGTAAGGTATGGGAAGTGGTTTTAAAACAATTACTTCCTTCCTCCAGACCAGTCTTATATCGCACACTTGAGGAAAAACCACTCAATCTAATCAGACACCGAACCGGCGACACCGGCCAAGGTTAGAGCGCCTTATCCACCCGCAGTATCAGCGCTTCGTCAAAACTTCGACACCGGTCGATGTTCGGCTGCCCGTTTGTCCGAGCGCTTTTTGGTTACTTAGTGAAATTGAAATCCCCACGGTCTGACGCGACGCTGACGTACCCATCTTCCGCATCTTCTCGCCCGAAACAAATAGGTAAACATCAGCAACACGTGGACGCTGCCGCAGGAAGGCTTCTCGGTGTTCTATCGCTACTTTCGCGACAAAATCTCCTGGTTCGAGGCGGACGCTGTGTGCCAGTTTCATCACGCCAATCTTGTAACCGGTAAGTACACATGGCTTATGCCTTACAGCTTTTCTCGTTTCTTTCCTGCTGGCGGTTGGGTTTTGCTAGAAGGATATAAGGATTTCCTTTTTTTTTACTACCCTTTACGAATCAGTTACGTTTTTCAACAATAATTCTCCTTTATTTGATAAATATTATTTCATGATTTTAGCACATAGTTCCCAATACTTTTACAGGTTTTTCAATTTAAAAAATTGCTCCCTGCAAGCAATTTTTATTCAGATCATACATAGTCTAATAACTAGAACTTCCCAAAATAATATAAATCTCTAATCAGGTCTTCATAGATTTTAGTGTGTCAGAAAACGTGCCTTAGTTTATCGAACCAGCGGATGTTTGATTGTGTATTGTTCAATATACTTTAGAATATATGTATTTAAAAAACAAATATCCCCAGCAGCCACTAATTACTATCAGCTTCGAAATATTCTATAGCGAACGGTGTAACCTACACTTGCTCCATAAATTGGTTCGTAACGCTCGAGGTAATGGATTAAATTAAACCCGTATTATTGCAACAGGAGCTCGAACGCAAAATTTGCATGCACAGTTTGGAAGCTGCAGCTTTCAGCCGGTAGGATCAATGTTGCTAAGCAAATAGGAGAATAGCATGAAATTATTAAATGAAATACCAAGCGCCAGGACGTTGTGTTTCGCAGCAAGCCGGATGCGCTTGCACACGGGACCCCGCTCGAGCATCCTTCCAATTAATATTCATCCCTGTTTTGTAGCTCGAGACCCACCGTGTACCCGATCGGCCGGTTCCAAACTCCGTCAACCGCCAGCATCGGCTCCGGAATCGAGCTGCATTCGTAATTTACGATGGGCGGTGAATTTACTGCCATCTTGCACGTCTTGCGTCTAGGCCCTAGGCTTGTTTGCATTATGGCCGATCGCTTTCCCTGTTCTGCTCCCAAGAGGGGCAAGACGTAGTCGGGCTTGTCGCCCATTCCGCACGCTGCAAAACTCCGCAATCATCATAACAATGTGCAGCCGCAACCAACTTCACGCTCCCCCGAAGTCCTCGGAACCCGTCGGGAAAGGAAGGGTTTGCGGCGTTAAGCAGTCTGTGAGCAACCATGAACATGATGCAATGATTTTTCAATTAAAACCAATCGATCTTGTTGGCCCTTTCTCCCTTTCCGAGCTCGAAAAATTCGTCCTTATTCTACGATACGCGGACAAATACACTTCGCCGGGGAACGAAGCGAGACGATAGCTCGAGTGTCTCTCAGGCTTGAGGTTTTTGGTTCGATTTGTGTTTTTAGACGCAAACAAGTTCGTTACTGCACTTTCTGTGTAATTTGAATTTTTTGAAATTGTAATAA
>JXXA01007740.1:0-10876 GCA_000956255.1 Anopheles punctulatus
GCAAATGAAACCGTTTAAATATTACTTCTCTAGAGAAAGGCACAAATCATGAGTTAAATTAACATTGATTTTATAGTTTGAATGGGTGCAAATGAAATGTTTCTAAAATAATCTAAAAGGCATCAAAATTGGCAGCAAAATTTTGATATTAAATTCAAATAGTCAAAAAACCTGCATAAAATAGCTAGCCATCGGATATGAAATTTGCAATAAGATTGAAGTGATCCTTCATTCTCTGGAGCATTTGGGAATTTAAGTAATTTTCTTGTAGTTTATTTTATTTTCATTTATTTATAAACAAGATAATCTTCACACAAATTTTCCTCAATATAATCTACAATGCACTTGGCTGCAAAAAATAAACATCGTTGTGAGAAAATTTCGTTGTGAAAAACATCTAGTAATGCTTCGCTTATTTAAGCGCTGTTTGTTTTTACGCCGACAAATTTCCTTCACGCTAGGCCAACATTAATGATGCGCAACGGTAGCATCTGGAAGAAATCACTTTTTTTTTCGACGGTTCTCGACGGGTTTTCCACACGCTCGCTTCATTCCATTACTTCTTATCCAAATGCAGCAGAACGGAACAAACGAGCGGCATGGTTTCCGGAAAGACATATTCGACGCGCATCAACCTGCTGCAATCCATCCGCAAACGGTGTGTGTGTTTGTGTGGGTTTTCCGCGTCGAACGGAAAATTAAACAATCCCACTTCCTCGACTGCTTCCCCCTCGGCCACGGAGCAGAGCAGTGAAAAACAAAGGCAGGACATAAAAATAATTGCAACCATGTGCCGATTGCATGTGCCAGCGAACAACGAACAACCGAGTATGCCAGTGCGTATGTGTGGTTTCGGCTTCCACAGCCTAAAGGAACGTTCATTTCGTTACGTTTTTACTAGTTTGCTTTATGTTTCTTTGCTACTTGTTTGGCTCACGCTTCTGACATGCGACAAGTTTGAATGTTGTTTTGTTTGCTTGTTTGTTTGTTCTTTATTCCATCCAACCGCCGGCAAAGACACGATCGCATGCCAGGATGCGCCGTTCCTGCCACCGTTGGCACGAATGATGTGTCTCTCGACATGCTCGGGACATGCATCACGTGCCATCGCGGCTGGTTCGGTAAACATTTATCATTCGAGCTGCCTTTCGGCTGTCCCAGAACGGGGTGGAATGATCCGTCACATGTGTCACATTGCCAAATAAAGTAACGAAAATTATGGTCAAGAAAACGGCGTCTAATAGTGAGACGAGACGTCCAGCGGAAGCTTTCACCGTGTGCTACCATTGCACAGGTACACGGAGAAGCAAGAAGTGTTAAGAAAGGAGACAAAATATAGTAGCATGTGAGAAACGAAATAAAAATGTATTTACATAAATTTGGAAACAATAAAACGATCAAAACATGGTTAGCTCTTATCAACTAAAATGGAGGATTAGTGCTTTAAATACTTTTTTCATACATTTCTTAACCGGTTTCAAACAAATTTGAAAAGCAACGATTTAAAAAAATCTTTCATAATTTAAATTTTCATTTCAATTCGAACGATGGAAATTTAGATTAATTTGACTCATATAAATCATCTTTTTAAAATAATTAAAACTCAAATAAATAAAAAACCGACTTATAATGAGACTCCTATGTATGAGGCTAAACACATAAATTGTCGTTGATTTATCATTTCGTAATCCATTTAAAGTCCATTCAATGGTTTAAAAATATTGATTTATTAGCAAATATTTGATAAACCAATTGAGTAATGCTACTTGAACGATTTGGATCATGTTTATTGGAATATACCACAAAGTGAAAAGCTCTTTTTATTGAATTTCTATTGACGGTCCAATCGGTCACAGTTTACGTACGACCAACTGTACATCGCACACATCATTGACCAATTTTGTTTCCAGCGGCTGCTGAGTTTGCGCGCCCGGCAGCCCGTCCGAAGACGGATATAAATTAATGAAACTTTGTAATTCCCTGCAGTATCGGATCCGTTCGTTTTATGCATATAAAGAGTCTCTTTATTATGTTTTTTTTGCGCCTAATTCTGACCCGTTGCCAACCGATCGAGGTGTGCTTTGTTTGCTTGAAACTCTTTTAATTTCGGTACGTTCTACCGCTGCTCGTACGATCTTTAACATCCCACCGAAGACGAACTCCGAAAAGCGTACCTAGCTGCCAACCTCTGGGACTTGAGTTATTTTTAAACATATGAAGTTCCGGTCCATTGGACATGGCGGACACATACCACAACCCGCCCCTTGTATCGCCCGGATGCGTGCCGGAAAGTCGGGATAAAGTTTATTATTAGTTCTGGCACGTTCGCCGCTCGACAATGCGAGCATTAGGGATGTGATTGATTTCCATAACCATCTTGCTGGTAACCGTGGGCGAAAAGCTCGACGTCATCTTGAAAGTTAATGTACACGGTGCCCATCTCTATCGCTACGCTCGATCACCGAGCTATCGATTGAGGAACCACTTCCGGCTGTGACAGGGGCACGGTGCTTAACATTAATTGCTGTTAATTGCTTCAAGACAATGGCAAGCGACCTGTGGGTTTGAATCGATTTTCTGCGCGCACCCGAACGCAGCCCATCGTTGCAATAAGAATACGGACTCGAATCGGTGCCATCGGACGATTGTTCCACAGCTACCTCAGCTTTATCAGACCAAACGCAGGCATTCGTTGTTGCGTGCAGCGTTTCGATCAGCTGTGCTTGTATGTTGGAAATAATTTAATTTAGCACGCACGAATAACTCACCACCGAGCGATGCGACCGTTCGCTCGTGTGTATTTGCTATTTGTCAGTACGTTCGTGTGGGGGGTTCAGCCTGTCGTTATTGCGTTTGTCTTTCGGGATGTGTGCTGGAAAGCCAGAAGCACAAATCGTGCCAAGATTATTGAATGCTATCAAGTAATTATTCAAACGAGTTTGAAACTCGTTATGATTTCATGCGTGCGCTGAATTTATCAACGTATTACCTCATTGTCTTCTAAGTAACGAATGAAACACATAAAGTATGAGAATAATATTCGGTTTACTGCAAATCTTTTATCTGTCACACGTCACATGCGTAACTCTCCTCCCAGCTTAAGTCTTTTCGAGGAGCATCTTTGAATGTTCTTCAAACATTTATCTCATTATCCTCTTTTTATGTGGAATTTTCCGATTAAAATTTTTCGTTTACATTGCATCTAGAACCTGCTGTAATATTTGTATTATAATGTTTGTAATTTTATGAAGTTATGAAGTATTATAATGTTTGTATGTGCCTTTACTCGACATCGAGCGAGTCGGGCACAAGTATTTAAAATTTTGCTAAAAAAATTCGACACGTGAATTTTGATTTTTAAATAATAATTTATAGTATTGTAACGCAAAAACTGACTCAGTTAGATGCCCAATTAGAAAACGAATGATGGCAACGCACTACATTCTAGTGAGAAAAAAGGTATTCAACTTAACACAATGATGAAACTTTTTTGCTGATACAACACAAACATGTTTTGGTGGATAATTTGGTGGTATTTTTAATGTCGGAGGATGTTATTTTTTTAAAATCAAAATAATCATGCTATTTGAAAAAAATGAAGAAGTATGTATGGATGTATGTAGATAAAATAAATCATTTCTTTAAATCATTCAGCTCGCAATTCCCAAACTTCGTTGTAGGCGAAATATATTCCACCCTGTAGATATCGATACTTCGAAGAATGGTCAAAATCGTTTATCATACACATACACGCCAAAAATATCTCTGCTCTTCGCAATGCTTCCGATACTTTTTACTTAGAAAACCTCTACATTTGATTTTTGTTTCTATAACAATACCCTACCAAAACAGCAAACAATTCCAAGCAACATGCATAACGTCTCAGAATTCTAAGTCGACGTGAAGCATGTTGTTGATCATGCTTGTTTTTTTTAGATTTTTTTCCGAACGAAAACATTCATTACTTCATCCACTTTGCCTTTTTAGAAAAGCAAATAAAAACGTCTTTCAAACATCACTTTAATATCAGCTTTGACGTACATAGAGCGTACTAACGAGTGTTAAAGCAAAATGTGGGAATAAAACTTCTAGAAACATTTTCAATTTCCATTCTATAACAAACTCTAATTGAAAGCTTTTTGCTAAAGTAACCACCTTTTAAAATCGCATTAAAGCACACCTACGAATACGAAGCTGCTCAAAGGATGCAGTGAGTCAAAACCAATGATTTATATTTAAAATAAATAAATAAACTTCACCACCGGGTTAAATTTAATTATCGATAAATTTAATATCTCTTCGGGACTATCATTATCCAACAATTAAGTAGCGGAGCGGGTTATGTTTCATACACTAACGAATGGAAGTTCTGAAAGTCCATTACATTGGCATAATCTCCACCGATAGCCTCAACGGAACGCCACCAGAGCAGAGCAAAATAGATAGACTCTTTAGTAAAACACACAAAAAAACACTGCTTCCATTAACTCATCATTAATTTTTATGACTTTTTGCAAATGAAAAAATAACACCCGCACGAGCGCACGACGGGCAACAAGTAGGGCCAATCTGGATGAACGAAAAGGGAGTTAAAAATAGGAAAAAACTTTTCAGTAAAAATCCCAATCGCCCGACGAAACGTTGCGTTGTCATTAACGCTTATGAAAGTTTAATGTTTTTTTTTGCCTTTCCTTTCAAGAGCACACACAGAGACCTACGCGCGCTTATACATACAGAACGCAACTAAATTAAGCCTTTTGTTCGAAGAATGGACACAATTCTCGGTTTGGTTGGGGCGTTTAATTTTTCAACGAATATTGTTTGTGTGAAAACATTTCTTGCCCATTCTTTTCATCAGTCGTTCCCTGAAGAATGCCTCTTTTATGGGATCAACGGTTCAAATAAAAACAATATTTCAAACACCAGCAGCACGAACACGAGTACGCAGGAAACTCCAAAAGCAAACAAACACACACATAAAATAGTAAAAATATTTTAAACCGAGTTGGGCCAGTGTTAAACAAACAAAAAAGCCAATGTCAAATGTCCAGCCTGGTTGGGAGTAGCATAAAAGCAGCAGTAAAAAACGCAGTAAAAGTGTTACAGGAAAAAAACAACCCGAATGGGTGAATGTGACTGCCAGCCGTCGAAAGTTAGCGGGCAATAGAATAAACTTGAAGCACTCGCAAATTGCCCACCAGGGTGCAGTTTGTTAAAAGCTCATTTTCACGGGCAAAAACTCCGGTGAACCGTTTCGGACTTCCCGCCAGACAGCTTCCGATGGAAGTCGAAATTGAATTTTATCCATCCTGCCCGGGCCTAGTGGGCCGATCAACATCTCACCATATTTCATCACATTTAAGGTGGCGCATGTAACTTCGCATCATCATTGTCTTCACCACATCGTAATCGGACTCATCTCGCCCGCTCATTAGTGGCTCCCGCAGGAGTAATTACGTGCGGGGTCGCACTTAATCTGGACTGATTTGCATAGTTTTCAACCGGCTGTCTCAAAACCGTGCGATACACACGGGA
This sequence comes from Anopheles punctulatus, assembly GCA_000956255.1. Lineage (NCBI taxonomy): Eukaryota > Metazoa > Arthropoda > Insecta > Diptera > Culicidae > Anopheles > Anopheles punctulatus. The sequence goes on from JXXA01007740.1 coordinate 5,536, forward strand.
AACTGTGGGGAGAGACTTGGGTAAGTGTATCCTTCGGTTGACAAATTTGATTAAGTAACGAAAATTTGTCTTGACGACAGCACACATTTCAAATAATTAAGAAAATTTGCTACTCAGAGTGCAGTGAGAAATTCAGTCCATAGCCAGTGAGTAAATTTTGATCAACCGAGAAATTTGAAACAGAATATTAACTTTCTGTTTCAAATTTCTCGGTTGATCAAAATTTACTCACTGGCTATGGCTATTTATTTTATGAAACAAAATAAATAAAAACAAAACTTTATAACTTAATCACAAATTTAATGTTTCCACATTTGTAGTATTGTTCATGTTTATATTGTTCTGTTTAAAAATTAATATCTCTACAAACTTCGTACCTGACAAAAAGATTTGATGAAGTGCATTCGAAGCGTTTGAATTGCACACTTTTATGCAATAATCGTTCAATAGCAATTTAACGTATTGCAATTTAATAACATACAATACTTTGCACCAGCAACGAAACTGCAATACCTAAACGAAACCTTTTTCTTTACTTTTATACATATTTTGCGTGGCATTCGTTTATTTATTGATCGATTGAAGTATTTATTAATTTTAAATGTTCTATTTTCATTCATATTTGTTCCGTAGTCGTATTTAAAATATTGGACATAATGTTGAAATTGTTTAATGCATAATACTCGATTGCATACTTTCAGGCGCTTAGCAGTGCTGACGGGCACGACGCAATGCAACAATGCTTTTTGTTTCTTGGCTGGATTCAACGTAAAACAAATGCTTAGAATAGACTAGATATCACATCGAACGTTTTCGAGCGTAAATCATGAAATATCTGATTCGCACGCCTATAAATACAAAAAAATACAGCCTAAAAATTACGCCTGTAGATTGTAATATTAAATTCATATTCTATTGAATGAATTATAATACATTATAATTAATAAAATGTGATTAATTATAATGTAGCAGCGCCAAAATTTGTGTGGCTATTACATACAATATATGACACCCAAAACATGAAACAACACATGCAAGCAATCATAAAATAAGTAATAATGGTGCATGAAAGCTCACAACGAGAATGCTTTAACTGTGGTGCAGTTAAAACTTACCGACGCAATAATAAAATCGAATGACTCCCTGATCATCTCCCGTTTGATGCCTGCCCATTTAAACGTTCATCATTTAACCACAATAAATTTTCTGCCCTGCAACGCATCAATACTTTTCCATCATTCGATGAAACGGTGTTGGCTCAACGAACACAAACCCGGGCTTTATGTTTCATCAAATGAAATTGCACATGAAACAGACCAGTGTGGCGGTTGCATACGGAATTGCACTGCCCCACTCCGCTCTCCTCTTTCACTCTGCACCGCAAACCCTTACGTACCGTTTGTACAAACAAGCAATCGACAAATTGCCCAACCGCAGACGTAGGGGAAAAAATATAACCAAAAGCACCCACACAAACTTGTCCCCGGGATGCGACACCACCGGCCGGCCAGATTGGCGATAATTAATTTTTCCTCATCCCCCACTTCAATCACCCTTTTCCGCGTGTTGAATCACTTGTACCGTGAATCACGCTTGGAAATAACGCTCCAAAAAAAACAAAGCTTTTGTATAAAGTTGTATGGGAGAGGAAACCGATCGAGCATTGTTCCGTTGCGTCCTTTTTTCTGTTGTCATTTTGCTTATTTAACCAATCAGATGGGATCACCTGCATACAAACTGTTCGTGCCGAACAGCGAAAGCAGTAAAATAAGTCCTTCCGATACATCATTCTCCACGTCGCACGTGAAGCTTAAATAAACCGTGACAACGGACGGTAGAGTTTTTTTTTTTTATTTTCTTTGTTATATCTATAAAATGTATTCTCATCCACTCGCTCATCGCGTTTGGATGTCAGAGGATCAAATGGCAACTTGAGTATCCTTCCGATCCACTTCTTCAGACATTTACGACAAAAAGTGCATGTCCCTTCCGTGCTCCGGTGAAGTGGGAGTGGAACTTTTCCCGCTCTCGGTTGCATTCTCAACGAGACACACTGAAAAGTCACTCGATGCACTTCGCAGCAAACCGTCCATGCCCCAATGCCATGCACTCATCCAACACGGTTCGATTTCAAATATGTCCACCCAAGAAGGCAAGAAGAAATTTATTAAAAACTTTGGCTCCCATCACCACGAGTGGACACTGCTTCAACCTTATCGAAATTGGAATCTTCTGCCGGGTCGAAACGTTCTCGGGCTCCCGCACAGAACCAGTTGCCAGTTAGTCTTATGCGTTGAGTTCCACACCGGGCAGGAGCAGGAGATTCGTTCGTAATACTATCGAACAAAAAAAAACACCATCGACCGTATCAAAAAGTCATATGCAAGTGGTGGTTTCAGCTTTCTTCATAAGTCGTTGCATTGTCTTTCGGAGAGGGCCGGCGGAAGTATATTGGAAATGTTTCCAGACAGTTTATAAATAGTTGGCCCGGAAGTTCGGTGTTTGAATCGATCATTACGGTATTAAGGGCGCTGAAGTGTGGGGAAAATGCCGTGAAGATGAGGAGGTATGCACATGCAGAACGCACGCGTACCCTGCACAGAGCTAGATTACATTTGAAATGACTTTTTAAAAGGGTGTTTCAGTTTTTGTAACATCAATTGAACATGTTCACCACGTTGACGTTAGGAGTGTGAAGCTTGCTGAGAACTTGTCTGGCAATAGCTTATATCATATGACATCGAATAATTGATTGAAATAGTTTTTCTATTGTATTAAACTCGCATTTAAACTCATCAGTTCAACTTGTTTATAATATAATTGTGACATCGTTACATGCTGCATGAATATTTTACGTATTAAATTCCAAAGAATTTTTCAAACTCATTTGAGAGTTTAACATTCTTAGTTATTTGTTCTTTCAAGTTAAGAGACTGTTTTAATAAATGTTAGGTTAGATTTTCCACAAAGATTCCCAATCCTGTAAGGAGCTTCCACCGAAGCTTTTCAATCTTTAATTTTCTTTAAGTCTTTAAAAGTCTTTAATTTTAAAACTGTACATTTTTTCTCAAAAAGTTTATTCAAGTTATTCGCAAAAAGTTAATTTTTTTTTTTTGTGTATTTAATTCTGTTTCGTCACATTTATCAGCTGTGGATCAGAAGCTAAATACAATAAAAAGAACTGAGGCACGCTTGTTTGGAATGAGCTTAAGATCGAAATTTCTAACTCCACTGCTGTCGAGTATGGCGATTGCCGTTCGATTCGTGTAAAAACTATATGATTTACAAATAAGGCTCATTCAAAGCAGATTAAATACTTCTTGCAACATTTTTATCTTACGAAAATAATGTGACTTTATTTGTTTTGCGATTTCCTCTCCGTCTATAAGTTCTGCATGTGCATGTTGTGAATGTTGGAGGGCTAAAAACTATTTTCATTTATTTTGCAAAAAAATACAAAAAAACGCAAACATGCTCCAACTGTCGAACATGAGTCGAACTTGTTCGAAAGGTGCCCAAAGCCCCGTCGCCGATAAAAACATCCACGAGCTCGGCACCTTTGCAGCGATAAGTAGAGAGCTTATATGTCTTACGCCTTGTTGCGGACAGGCATTGAAAGCTGTTCTCACCATATCGTTAAGCCGTCAGCCGCCGAAACGTAGGGTGCCGGAAAACTTCATGCACAGATTACGGAGAGGCAACCAGCCTCCGTGTGCCTTTAAGCGCGTTCGTAGCAAGTGCCATAAATTGAATGCTTTTCTCTACCGAAGGCTCGTTTGAGCCTCTCCAAACTCACCCCTAATAGCAGCCAAATCCGCCGGTTTCGCTGTGATCCGGTACAAGTGCAAGGATTTTCAACCACATCCACCACTCGATGCGAAACCCGCCTCCGTGCCGCAAATCCGTGCGAAGTATTTGAGGCGCCAGCACCGACCGTCCGAAAGGATTACGCCGACGGCGTTAGTTTATCGAAACCGGAACTCGATCCAATATCCTGTTCGGTTTTTGGTTCTGTTTTTCACTTCGGTGCGGTTTTGTGCTCCCGAAAAAAAACACCAACTTTGACAAAGGTATTCTTTTCTCGGACGTATTTTTACTTCTGCTAGCTGCTAGCTTGGTCAACGTTCAAAAGTAGAACATCACTGCAAGAACACGCCCGCACAGGCATACTCTCGGCTTCTTGGATCGCAGCTTTGAAGCAAAAGTTTTAAGTTGCTCTACCGAAAGTGACTGTTGGAGCGATAGCGTCGTTTAAAAACCCCAAGTTATCGATACAATTAGGGGGGCTGTGAAGTATCAAAGAGAGAAAAGATGAAAAGAATTTCAGAAGGGGAAAAAAATAATGAAAATTTGTACTATTTTTTATATTTATGTAGTCATATTCTTTAGTTATCTTAGTTAACCGAAATTGAAAATTTTAAAATATCAAAATGAAATTTAAAATTTCAATAACCTTTAAAACCACCAATAAAACTTAAACATTAATGATCCAAAAGCGTGTCTAGCGATTGCTGCTTCCCAGTTCGTTCATGAAGTGCTCAAAATCGTCCGAAAACATTAAAGCACATGGGCCGATTCACTAAACCTAAATTCCGTTCCGCTGCTCAGTTCTCTTAAAAAGCTGGAAACCTTCATCGTGCCCGATCGTGAATATTCCGTAAAATAGCCAATTATCTTCCAATTACGTACTGCTGTTTTTTTTTATTAAGCTTCGTAATGGAGCGAACCGTGCTGCGGCGCGAGAGATCAGCGCGCCCACCGCCTCGCCCTGCAGAGCTATGGTTATTAATTTGTTTTCCCAGTACCTCCGGTAACCACTTCCACTTCCTCTCTCGTGGTCTTGAGCACATGCGGGTGGATCTGGCGTGCTCAATATTTCGTTAATCCTCCTGTTCATTATCATTATTGATGGTCCCCTGATAGGAATCAATTCCGGTCGACAGAGATTCTTCCCTATCGGTGTTTTATGGTTTTGTGTGTTGTCTGCTGCTGCGCAAATGAACGCTAAATGAGTGTTTATTTTTCTTCTTCAAACAATCCACGCGTGGGAAAACGCGTTTTCCTTATTCACACAACTTGACGAGACGCGTGACACGAAGCGGCGAGATAATTTTCCAATCGTAATGAGAAAATTTAACATGGTACGAAAAATTACGATGGTTTAGGTGGTAACGACAAATAATCTGTCTCTATCATCTTGCCATCGTGTTAAGCAAAAAATGGCGTCTTTTGTGCCGTCCCAAAAGATCTTTCAATAGAAAAGTAGCTCGCATGAAAAACGCTCTAAAAAAAATATTTATCAACAACCATCATGTAATCCAATTTGAAAAGTAAGCGTCTT